>JAEANM010006666.1:0-18400 GCA_017656035.1 Myanophis thanlyinensis | reverse complement strand
TAGAAGGGGAAGGGGTATATGCAAGGAATTACCCAGGCCCACCCAAATGGGTGCCTGGGACCATCAGCCGACCAACCAGTCCCAAATCTTACGAGATTAAATTAAACGATGGCTGAACTTGGAAAAGGCACATCGACCAGTTATGGGGCAGGACAAATGAGGGAGATGAACCCAGAGGGGAGGGGGAGCCTACCAACCGAAGGGAAATAAGCACCCAAAGGGGAGTTGCATACTATGTACCTGGGGCCAGACTCACACCACCGCCAGCCGCCAAGGCCCAGCAGCCGCAGCTCCCGCAAACGACGCCACTGCCACCGCCAGAAACACCGGGAACGGAAGAGGTCCCCGACACATCCTTCCAGGGCAGCAGCGGCAGCTCAAATGAACAGAGCCTGAGCCGTTCGACTCGCACACGGCACCGCCCAGCTTACCTAAAAGACTACGCCTGCACGATACAGGGATCTCGAACACTCCATCCAAGAGGGGAGGGGTGTAATGTACCGTGCAGGCGCGACCGAAGTCTCCACTCCGGTCCGCCCGCAAGAACTTTGGACCTGACAGCTGATTGGCTGTCAGAGGGACGCTTCCCATTGGACGAGCCGCCCAGCCAATGGGAAGCGCGGAAAGTGACACCGCGGCAAATTATAAAAAGCCGCGGCTTGCTTTCCTCCTCCACTTACGACTGGTGCTGAAAGCTCATCGTGAGCTTTACTCGCGGCTTGGAAAATAAAGGGACCCCTCGCGGTCATTTAGACTGACCTCACATCTGAGTATTTCTTGCCTGATTTTTGACCGGGTTTTCGGCTAAAACACTGAACATGCTAATTTAATACAGTCTTTCCTTCTGATGCATGTGCTTAAAATTTGCATATAGTGTCTGGCAATTCAGATTAACACATTTTTAATAGCAACTGGAATGCAACCCAAAAGCAGATATATGGTATATAATAAATAACCTTATTTTTAATATAGCTGACAGCATTATCTCTGTGCCCTGCTTCTTCACAAGTAACTTTTTCTTTTACAAAAAGAATCTTCTTCCTGAAGAATCTCAGCAGATGGCACCATCTACCTGGCCATGTTTGTTCGGAAGGTAAGCAGGGTTAGGCATTAGTACCTAATGGGAGTCTTCTAATGAATTCCGGAGCTGTAAATTAGACCAGGAAACAAAATGAGAAAATATAGACAGAAAAGAGTGTGATCTCCCTTCCATGTTGTTGCCAAGAAACATCCAAAGAGTTGTGCTTAACCTAAAGAAGACTTTATTTATTTATTTTCTCCACAAGTAGTGGTGCCCTTATCAGCCTCCTAAACTGTACTCCTGTAGTTGGTTTCACTGAGAGGGAGTCATTGGCTTAAATTTGTAAATATGCTACTGTACTTCTATCAAGCCTGCAACTTCTTATAAACATCAGGTGGGTCACTATGGGATAAAATGCTGGATGAGTTAGCTTCTTAAAATTGTAAACAACAATTTTAACTGTTCCTATGATTGCTTTTATATCATACATGATACAGCAATTTCCACTGTGGAAAATAAATTGTTATTCTACATATATCCAACTCCTTCCATTTTTCTCCAACAGCATTCTTTTTTAAAAAAAATAATATTATTCATTTAATTTGCAGCTCTTTCCAACTGTTCCATTTACCTAAGGAAAGGGGTGCTATTTTTCACTGTAGGATTGTATCGAGACAGAACCCATGGTTAACCTTTTGACTGATTCCAGGTCTGAGTTCCCACAATACTGAACACAAATTTACCACACTAGCTGATTCATATAACATGCTAAGTCATAACATGGTAGCTTGCATTTATTCTACATTGTGCAAACACTAGCTTTACATGTTGAAGTCTGCCATGATTTATTTAGCCATGTTTTTTACTAAGCCACAATCGACAGTATAATAAAATCCAAAGTGGTTAGATTTACACAAAATGCTAAACTACTACATGCTGCAGCAGAGTAATAACATTAAACATTGGTTAATGACCATTGAAACCTTGCCTGTCATGAGGCAGTTTTATTTTATCTGTTAAACTTCAGATAACCTTTGATGAGACTTTGGAATAATTGTGTGTATGATACAGTATTTTCCTGTAGGCTGCTTGTATTTCAGTTGTCTGAGGTCAAACCTTAATTTAACTATCAAGTACGTATTTAATTTTAGAAATACCACATGATCCAGCCGCTCCCAAGGTCTATGTCTACATGTTTGAAATTCAGTGACTAATGAAACAATGACAAACTTTTGAAAGGTAAGTTTTTTTCCCCTTTATAGATTGTCATTTAATTGAATACAGTTAACTTAAAACCAGAAATATGCTATGAATAAATTCAGACAGAAATTAGATTGTTTTGCTGTGAATAATTCATATCTGTGTAGTTACTCCCTTCCTTTGTTATTATGGAAAACTTTACGTGCATACATTGTTAGTGTGTTAAATCATCAACAATTATTTATAAAACTAATAAAGGCAGAATAAAAATAAATACATATTTAATCCATGTCTAACTAAGATGTATGAATTTGATTTTAAACAAGCTTTGGTATAAATAAAATCCTTTTCCTTTTTTAAAAAAAATACCAAACAGTCATCATTCCTGGATGTCAAAGACTGCTCAATATATCCACTTTTAGTAAAATATGTGTACTTTGAAATACTTCGTTTTAGTTTTAGAGCTCAGCAATATAAGTCAGTGACAGTAATTTCAGTTTTATTTTCATGTGAAAATAAAAATTAAATAGTAATATAATGAATTTTTTGAGAGCAGGGTTAGAAATGTGGATTGTTCTGAGATAGTAAGACATAAGTGTTGATAGATTATTGTTTTTCTGGTGATGTGTATCAGTGGGAGAAGAGAAAGCTAGGTAATAATCAAATGACAGTTTTAATCAGGAGGTCACTGAAAGAACACATTACAGTTCAGGTGAGATAGAAAACAGAAATCTGGAATTGGGTTTTATGAACATACTATCTCCATAGACTTGTGATTTTTAAACTGTAGTTCACAGATCATTGGTGGTTTAGGAAGTCCACCATGTTCTTCACTAGTCAGCTGGCCAATGTAGAACCTGCTTTCTGCTCCAATTCCTGCCTCCCTAAACTTAGTACTGGTCAGCAAGTTCACACCTGGCCATGGCATCAAATGAGGGTTGACAATTGGTTTGCTGAAGCATTCTAGTGGTAAGTAGCTATGGGACTAGTTAAAATTCAGAAAACTGATGTGGCATTGCTGACTATGAGTCCATACACACCACACTATTTTGAATAGTGATTTTGCATAACCAATCCAAAAAGAAAGAAAATTATCAGTAAGAAATGTGACAAAATGAGATGTACAGTAAATGGAAAAACTGAGGTAGAAGAACCACCTATTTTCAGCCCTTCACCCTTTGGGATTTCTGTCATGTTTCTGCTAACAGTGGTTACTACAACACAAGATAAAATAAAAACCAATCCAGCGGGTAAATAAAGAGATTAGTTTGGATTTCAAAATGTTAAAACAAAATTTAGCTTAAAAACGCTTTTTAAAAATGGAAGGGATGGGGAAGCCTACAGGAAGTCCTCACTTAGCAACCATTTGTTCAACAACAGTGAAGATACTGCAGTGTGTATTTCAACTCTCCCCACACACACACCTCTCTCTCTACAGCCTTTCAAAGTATCCTGCACTCCTCTGTCCTTACCAGCCTGCACTCCCCCCTACACCCCCGCCATTCTGCATTCCACTGTCCCCATCACCTCTCTGTGGCTCCACCTGAACTTCATCTTCTTCTTCCCACTGCTGACAAGAAGTGCCTGGCCCAGGGCAGCTAGCTGACCCTTCCCAATACAGAGTCCTCATGAAGAGCCAGTAGCTGTCTTGGCCAGGTGAGCTTTGTCAGCAGCAGGAGGAAGAAGATGGCGGAGGTCAGCTGGAAGTGGAGCATCAGAGCGCAGGGTGTCCAAAAGGGATAGCTGAGATAAGCAGGAGAAGAATTTAGAAGTGCAGGTGGGCATGGAAGGGTGGTGAAACCAGCTGGAAAGGAGGCAGCTAGATAGAATAGGCCAGTGGTGGCGAACCTTTTACTTACCAAGTGCCGAAAAGTACATGCTTTGCGGGTGCCATCAGCACTTGCATGCGGCTCCTTCATGTGTGCTGCACATGCAGCCGCACAATCTGCACATGTATGCAGCTTTTGCATTTATTTATTTATTATCAAGATTTCTATGCATGTGCAATGCACGCGTACTGTGCACAGGCACTCACACACATATGAGCAATCACGTGTGCATGTGCAGGAGAGCTCCAAACACCAGATGGATTTCCTGCTGCAATCGCACGTATGCACAGCGGACACCCAAAGACCAGCCTAGTCTCTGCAATTGCGTATGCATGCATGTGCAATGTCATATGCATGCTCAGCTGGAAGTAAGCTGGCTGACAGCATGTGTGCCCAGCAAAATTACTGCGTGCCACCTGTGTCACCCGTGCCATAGGTTCACCATCACGGGAATAGGCAGTTTGCATAGAAGTGTGAGATCCTTGCCTACCAACCACAGCCTGGAGTACTGAAACTGCCATTGTTCAGTTACATGGTGACTGCTTCAGTTAGCAATGGAAATTCCAGTCCCAATTAGAATAGAATAGAATGAATGAGCTGGATGGGACCTTGAAGGTCTGCCAGTCTAGCCCCTGCTCAAACAGGAGAACCTATGCAGACAAGTGACTGTCTAGCCTCTTCTTAAAAACATCCATGATGGAGCACCCAAGATTTCTGGAGGCAAGCTGTTCCACCGATTAAGTGTCCTCAGTGTTAGGACGTTTCTCCTTAATCCCAGGTTGCTTCTCTCTTTGATTATTTTCCATCCATTGTTTCTTGTCCTGCCCTCTGGTGCTTTGGAGAATAATTTGATTTTCTTTGTGGCAGCCCCTCAAGTACTGGTATACTGCTATCGTGTCACACCTAATTCTTCTTTTCTTTAGACTAGCCAAACCCAAATCCTCTAGCTGTTCTTCATAACAATTAGGATTGTTAAACAAGGACTACAGATGAAACTGTACAGATAAAACCCTAATCGTTATTTACTGGAAAAATATTTAAAATTCATATTGTTAGAAACAAAAGTGTATAATAGAAACCAGGAAACTGTAAATTCTAGTTCCATTTAAGCATGAAAGCCACTTGGGTGACTTTGGGTCAGTGATTGTATCTGTTAGATCCGAAATCCCCGTGCGTTTAGGCCAAATAAAACACTCAGACGCGGGTCAATATAGATGACCATGAGTGTGCCCTTTATTTCTCGCTCGCGAGTAAAACTAATGATGCACTGCAAAAAAAGCAAGAGATGCAGGCGGGCCACTTGTTTTATATCTTCCCGCAGCTCTGCCTGTCACTTACTTCATTGGCTGGCACGTCCTGTCCAATCAGGACTCTTCGGGCCGGCAGCCAATCAGCTGTCGGCCCGTAGCGTAGCGCGGGCGGATCAGAGGGAAGACTCCGTCCGTGCATGCACAGACATAACAGTATCACAGCCCAATTCACTTTGCAGGGTGGTTATTGTGGGGAAAATAGAGAGAGAACAAAGTATTGGATATGTTCGCCTCCTTGAGTTCATAAAAATAATTAAGATAGAATAATTAAAAAAAATATGGAAGTCCTCACAGTTTCCAAACAGCTGCAATTAATTAGAAAGTTAGAGATGCACTGCTTTACACCTTTGGAATAGGAAGAGTGGACTTCAATGAATTTAAATTTTGCTTCCATCTTTATATTGCTAAATAATAAACTTTCACTCTCCTCCTTTCAAAGGAAATCAATTTTGGGTAAATTCTATACTCTGCAACTTTCTGACCGTTTGACAAAATGGAATATATGTAATGAATGCTAAAGTATAATGTATTTTGCTTTATTTTTTTATAATTCAGTTCTCGTACTACATCTGAAGAGTGAAATTAAACTTTATTGAATGTGTGCTTGTCTCAAGTTTTGACATATTTTTCACTTAGCATCATCTTTTTTATGCCTTGAAACAGCTCCTAAACATCTAAAAAAAAGGATGGAAGGCGATGAAGATGCTGATGAAGATCTCATTGAATATGCTGTTCAGCTTAGTATCCAGGAGTCCCTCAATACTGCACAGAATCGGCAAAGGACTTCTCCCAGTCATGAGACAAGGTAACTAAGTGGTGTAGTAGGCCAAACCCTGTTTTGAATTTCTCTGATTTAATCTCTGAGTATCTCATACTTTTCATACGTAGTGCTTCACTTATTGCTTTAAGGGTCAATGTTGGGAACGTAATTAGGATATCCACTCATTTTTCAGGAGTTTTAAGTTGTGGTAACTTGTAGATGTGTTTATTACTTATACAACTTTGATGACTTACAATGATGCTAATCTATTTAAAATACACATTCTAATAAATAATAAAGGATGTAGTGTTAATTAACATTGAGCCATTTTTGTTTCCTGTTTCAACATTGATTTTTTTAAAAAAAATCAGGTTTCTGAAAGCAGTGAGTATTCATGAAGAACATATATTTGTATTTCATTCTCTTCAAGTTAGACAAATCACTTACCTTAGTTGGGCAATTTTAGTTGATTTGTAGAGACATGAGACATAAGAAAAAAGCTGGAGAAACATTGAATCTGACTGTAAAAAATATAGTAATCCTTCCAATGAAATTCACTTCTAACTAAAAGTACCTATGCAAGTTTTTTTTTTCAATTGACTTATGAAAACAGCAACACACAACTGAGTAATAGCATCTGGTTCGGCTGATTTTGAAAAGCTAAGCAAGGCAGATTAGCATTTGGTTGGGGGACCCCCATAATATTCCAGGGTGGTAAAATAGATTGGAAGAAAATTCTAGATTGTTGCTGAAGAAATTATGTAGATTTGTCCATGAAGTCACCAGGGTTTGAGCTTGACTTGAAGGAAACAAGTATTGCAGAAGAGGAAAATAGGTATGTTTGATGAGGTTACAGCAAGAGCAACCAATATGTGAGATTCTATAGATGCTTTGTTGTTATTTTTTCTATAGGTTTGTACCTGTCAGTGATCAGAACAAGAAACTTGTAGCTGCCATAAGAGAAGGTATATATGCCAAAAGACATTGTTAAGTTAATTGTTAAGTTAATTTATTTGAAAGGGCCTGGGGCCTGTTTTGTTTACAGTTTTAATTGTGAATTGTCGCATACTGTATGTTTTTTTTTCATTTCTTTGCTATCTAGTACCACCGAATCAACTCTTTGGCCATATATTCATGGGTGTCTATATCTCCCTACCTGAGCAAAGTAAAACATCACATACATTTTATCAGTAAAAGCTTGTGCTTTTAAAAAATATGTTAATCTTTACTGCAAGCCCTTTCTTTTTAAAAGATAACAGTAGCCCGTCCTGAATGTTTGCTTCATTTCACCTTAGCTTATTCATTTTAGGACTAGTCTTTGATCTTCAAAACTATGTGAAATGCAAATATGCTCTGGATGAGGCTGATGAGAGAGGCTGGTTTCCTTTACACGAAGCTGCTGTTCAGCCAATTCAGCAAATACTTGAAGTAATCTTGGATGGTAAGTTGGCCCAGACTTCGAAGCTACAATCAATACGTTTGAAGAATACAGTCAGCGTTCACCTAGGAAGGATGCTGAATAAATTCAAGGTTGTTTCCAGAAAGTGCACCAATAAGCTTATTTAAGTTTGAGCTCCACTTCAGGTGCGTTCACAGATATATCTACTGAAATGTACTTTCAGTGATGAGGGTTCATTAGGTGTTACCAACTAATTTATATTTCGCCAGTTTAGATTGTGGCAGAAACATCTATTGAATGCAAATATTATGAGATTTTTGACTGAACATAATCTAGTATTTAAATTTCCTAAAGCAAATATCTGTCTATAACAATTGCAGCACTGAAAACTTAATTTATGTTTAATTCAACCTAGCATCTTATAAAAGTATGTGGGAATATAAGACATGTGATGGAGAGACACCATTAACGTTGGCAGCAAAATCTGGCCATGTGGAACATGTGAGGACCTTGTTGGCAAAGGGAGTTTGGCCAAATACCATGAACAGAAAAGGAGAAACGCCTCTTCTGATTGGTAATTGTTTTGTCAATGGCTTTGGGGTTTTTAGCTTGTTGCTAGAGCTTGTAGGATCAGAGGTTGAACACTGTAGAACCCAGAAATGGATTGTGCAAACCTTTAATCATATGAGCTACTGGTGTTTAGCTCAGTAGGCTCTACTACACATAGCCTGCCTTTATAACTTTGCTTACACATGCAAGCTGATCTCTTGAAATATGGTAAGTTCTTTAATGTACTGCTCCCTTAGGTCTCTCGGTAAATGAGCTCCCCCCCTCCTCCACTGATAGCCAGAAGGGGTACACCAACTTTCATGTCATTCTTGTGCTTTTGGTTTATTCTCTTGAGCGACCACCTAGTTTCCCCTTTGTGTTGATAGCATAGGTCCATATGAGGAAGAAGTGCTAAGATAAGTCAAAGAAGAATACATTTGAGATGATTTCCACTTGGATAGATAGTGTTAAGGATAGTCCCCCGTTAGGAAAACAAGTGTGCAGCAAAGCGTTGTGAGAGTGGTGTGGTAAAATACACAAACCAGAATACAGAGACACTGAGTAGAAAAATAGGTTTTTACTTCCTTGGAAATAGAGGTTTTGCAAAGTCCATCAGTCAATCCGAATTCATACACAGTCGAGTCAGTCAGTCATCAAACAGTTCAGTTCAGGGATAATCCAATAATCAAAGTCCAGTAACAAATATACACTTCTGAACGCAGTTTGCAAACAGTAGCAACTCACAGTAAATCCTCCCTCTTCTAACTCTGCTGCAACAGTAGCAGTAACCAACAACCAATTAACCAATAACTAACATCTACCAGTGATTCTGGCTCCATCTTATGGCCGCTTGTGGAAGCAGCAGCCAATCACATTTTCTTAAAGTTACAGTAACAATCCTGGTTAATATATTGTCAACCAACTGTTAGTTTTACATTCATAACAGATAGAAATAGAGGAGAGTTTATTATCAGTTGCTCAATAATGTTTCATTTTCTTTCACTTTCAGATTTTTCTTGGTCCCTGTATTTTTTTTTTGCAGAATTTATGCACTAAAACCTCTGTAGGAATTAAATATATATATATTTGTAGCATCTGTTGGGTTTCCTTTAGTTTCCGTGATTCCAGAATGATGACAATAGGAAATAATGTATTTCCTTTAGTTGCATGCCACCAATTCCTGAATGCTTTTAATCCCTCTTTTTTATTTGTAATTACAATGAAATTCTGATTTAGCAGATTTTGATATATTATGGCATTCATTCTTTCAGATGAATAGCCAATAGAGAATAGCTGAACCCCTGCCCTCAATGGTCTGTTAAGTTGAATATTTGTTGTACATTCTTCATCAAATAAAACAGAGGAAGTATCCTTAATTCTAAATTATTTTTATTTATTACCAAAATCAAAGGCAAATGTAAATATGAATAACAGGTTGAATTAGAGCTACATTATAAACTAAGCTAAAGTCATCATCTATTTTTATTTAGTGGAAAGACAATATTATTCTACGGAGATTGCAGTGGGTTATTTTGAAATGTATGTCATCTAAACATTTCCCCTCTCTTTCTTTGCCTTAACTCTTAAGCTGTAAGACAGAAATCACATGAAATGGTTTCCATTCTGATTGAATACAATTGCGTCATTAACCAACCGTGTGTTAAACGATGGTCAGCAATGCATGAAGCTGCAAAACAGGGCTGCAGTGATATTGTTACCCTTCTTGTGAAGAATGGTGGAAATATACAACAGAAAGATGGATACGGAGTAACACCTTTAGGTGTGGCTGCTGAATATGGACACTGTGATGTATTGGAGTATTTAATTCATAAAGGTGGGTTAACAACAATTTTTGTACTGCAACCCTTTGGCTGTAACAAACAAACCCTTTGGCTGTACCTCACTGACTTCAAAGTGTTTATGAACTTATTTCTTAATTCCAGTTTACAATTGAAAATACATGTTAGCTGCCTAACTCAGATTTACTTAAATCCACTTCTTTTCTACTTTTTCAAAAACTGCAAATGGGTATTAAAGAAGTCATTTAACAAATTATATGGCTTGTATGATGACACATGCAAAGCCTACTAAAGTTTGTTTTTTACATCTATCAAGGTCATAATGAGAGCAGTGTAGTTAGAAACATCAAACTGTGGGTAGACCGGAAAGAGTAGGAAAGGGGATTATTTCCTGAAATGTAATTCCTATCTTTCTTCCTACTGGCTGGGTGGGAATTACAATTCAATAACATTTGGAAAGATACATATTTGGAAATATGTACATTTCCCACATCTACATTGACTATCACAAAGCCACTGAATTTAATAGGTAGGGTTGTGGCATAGAGTTACTAGTAACTAGTAGTTACTGTTCATACTGCCTTGTTAACGTGAGCAGATTCAATGAGTAGACACTTGTAAGGCTTGTAGCAATTTATAAAATATTTCAGAACAGAGAAACCAAAGGAAAAATGCCTGGATAGTTTGCATCTTGGACAATAAGCAATTGATTAGAGCACGATGACACTGTGTACACGGATTTCCAAAATTGTGATAAGTAACTATTGGGACATAAGTCTACTTTCTCTTGTGCCACTAGGTGGTGATGTTAACATAACAGCTGATGATGGATCATCGATACTCTTTGAAGCAGCTGGAGGTGGCAATCCTGATTGTATAGCTTTGTTGTTGGAATACGGAGGAAGTGGCAATTTGCCTAATAAGGCCGGGCATCTTCCAATACACAGAGCAGCATATGAAGGACACTATCTGTGAGTGTGTTCCTTTTATACCTCTTGGTCAAACAACTTTACATAATGAATGATGACGGTTTTGTTATTTATTTACATTGTCAATGGACATAACAATTATAAAACAGCATATGCAAAAGAATAAAAAAGGAAGGTGCCTTCAAACTGAGGCTGCATTTGTATACAAACTTTCCTAAGAATACATTCCTCTGAATCCAGCTATGTATTTTTTTAAAGAAATAAATAGGACTGTGCATCGGGTCGCGGTGGCGCAGTGGTTAGAATGCAGTATTGCAGGCTATTTCTGCTGACTGCCTGCAATTTGGCAGACAGCTTTCCATCCTTCCAAGGTTGGTAAAAATGAGGACCCAGATTGTTGGGGGCAATAGGCTGACTCTTAGAGAAGGCTGTAAAGCAGTGTGAAGTGGTATATAAGTCTAAGTGCTATTTCAGGGCTTAACAGTAGACTGTGCTGCCTTTAGATGGTCAGGAATATCATGCATGCTTGCAACTTTCTGTAACTGATGGTCATTCTTAAATACCCCTGCCCCCATTACAGTTAAGCTTTTCCTGATTTGTGATTGATAAGGAATGTTGGGGCAGAGGATTACTAAGTCTTGGGATCTACTGGGTCCACAAGTCCTTTTCCATCCCCAGCTTTTTTTTGTCAGTGTGCCTCAACGCTAGACTTTGTCATCAAAAACTGGCTTAGTGATAGAAGAGGGTACTGATATAGGGGTTGCCATTCTGAATTTCACCGATTTTGCTTCCCGCAAGCTGCATCGCAGCTGATCTTGCATCTAAAAGGTGACTAATTGTTTTCTATGATATTTACCAGGCCATCTGCAGTGATTTTTCTAGTGTTAGAATTCAATTCAATCCTTTATTGTCAATGCACAACATGTGTACAGCGAAATTGAGTGAGCCTCCATCGGTACAATCACACAAAGCACAGGACCCAGAATACATTCAGATACAGAATACTTCTCCAGACTTATAAATAAATCCCTAACACCAGGAAATGCCCGGACTGGCATATTTCCATATACATTTCAACATACAGATATATGCACATACAGAAGCATATTAACTTTACAGAAAGTGTCTTAAAAATACAAGGATCTATTTTGTTTTCTATCATTCATTCTTCTTCAATTTTAAGTTTAGGTCAGTGTTAATTTAATTATCAGACAGAATGATATACCCACATGGTAGATTATGGTAATTATTTTTCATGACAAATGATCTAATGGAGAAGAAAATTTAATGCCCCCCCTCCCCCAAAATTGACTCCTCTCCCTATCAGTTGTTGTTTATTTGGTTCTTTCTGACATTAAGAACAGTGAAGATGCAAACAGGAGAACAGGAGGAAATGCATTAAGAAATGCATTAGGAACAGCTAGATTCCACAAGGTACATACTTTATTTCACTAGGTTTATCAATCTAGAAATACTGGTTTAAATCAATTCCTTCTTTAAAACATGGAGGACAGTTTTATTGTCTCCTGAAATGAATCTGATGTGATTTGGATATCTCTCTAGTTTTGATATCAGAAACCTCCAATGTTGGGTTTCATCATCATTCAAGGATTGGTAACAAATGGTTCAGACTTGCTTCCTAAAATGCTAATCAAACATTTCCCCAGATTTATTTACAAGGGGAAAACATCATGTTCAAAAGTTAGGTGACAAAATTTAATTCCTACTTTTGAGCTCTTTCATGACAATAAACGTTTGGAAATGAAAAGAGATTTAGTGGACAAAACTTCCTGGATCTCTTTCATACGAGTGATTCCATTATCTTGGATGCATGAGTACCAAGGGCAAATTTTTAATGCTAAGCAGTAGCGATAATGCTATAAACCTGGAAAAGTTTGAAGTAGCTTAGTTGCTTGGCCCCTGACCATTGCATGCAGTAGTCATTGAGAGTGCAGATACTTGCTTTCAAGTCATAGTCTAAGAGTGAAATTGTTTTGACTCACAGATGATTGTCACTAAATTGGTACTGTCATCGAAATACACCTTTCAAGTGCAGTAGGTTGTTACGGGGAAATTGGTTCTTTACAGAATAGAGCTATTTTTCATCACAGAAACATCCCATCAATGCAAGATGAAGGAAGTAGGTTTATTTACAGTCACAGGCCAATAAAACACAATCACAGAATTAAAAACACAAGAAAACACTAATAAAACACCTAAAAACTGTAACTTATTGATCAGAAAGAGAACTAACCTACTTGATAAACAGATTTATGAGTGCCAGTCTCCATATGTGGTATAATGAATAAGGCAGCAATAAATGGGTTACCTCTGTATCTGAGCAGGAACATGTAAAACTATTATATGGGAGACAGGTAGATTTACCTATAGCCTCCATAGTAGGTAGTGCACCAATTCGAGCCAAGACACAAAGATGAATGTAGGTTAAATACTGCCACTTAATACTGTCTAATTTCATTGGGTAGCTAGCTACCTGTATAATTCCTAGTCCTAAAATTTTCTTTTAATCTACAGGCATCAGCAACTGAACCAGAGTCTTCTGAACACAAAAGTACACAACATCTTGTTAAGAGCTAAGCTTTATCTTTGTGACTTGTCTACCGCCTGTATTTTAGCTACCACGTTAAATATATCTTCCCTATTTTTGTAGGGCCTTGAAATTCCTGATTCCAGTTACATCCAGAAGTGCAATCCGGAAAAGTGGGCTGAGCCCCATCCATTCAGCAGCGGATGGCCAAAATCCACAGTGTCTGGAACTCCTCATTGAAAATGGGTTTGATATCAATGTTCTTCTGGCAGAACCCATTTCCCAAAGTTATGACGATGAAAGGAAAACGGCACTTTATTTTGCCGTTTCCAACAATGACATTCTCTCCACTGAAATATTACTGCAAGCAGGTGCAGACCCCAATAAAGACCCTCTCAATTGCCTTCTTGTGGCCGTGAGAGCAAACAACCATGAAATTGTACGCTTGCTTCTTTCTTATGGAGCAAACGTCAACTGCTTTTTTAACCTTGTGAATGACACTCATTTTCCCAGTGCCATTCAATATGCCTTGAACGATGAAATCATGCTAAGGTTGCTGCTTAACCATGGATACAACGTGGACCTCTGTTTTGACTGTATGCATGGAAATATCTTTGGAGATTCTTTTGTGTGGCCAACAACAGAGGAAGAGATATTACCAGGCTGGACATCTTGTGTAATTGAAGATAACCCCGTAAGTTTTTTTTTTTTAAAAAAATCCTATTCAATGTTATCATTAATCAACATTTGTTAAGGAGAGCGTGTTGGGTTGGCTATTGTTGGGTTTAACATCTCAGATATTTCACTCTGATTGTATCTCTTCCCCCAAAGAAAATCGTGACTAAGATCTGTATGAATAATGCTCATTCCTATTTTTAGGGATAATGACAAAGGCCAAGTGTAGTGTGAGGATAGAAGCTGTTGTAAAAAGAAAACACTGACACATGTTTGTGTTCTTGTCTCTGCTACTGATAAGCATGTTTAGAAATGCAGGCATTACATTGCTCTTCCAAAGAGTTGGAGCCAAGGGAAGAACTATTGATAGAACGGTGCCAGCAATATGCCTAGTGTTATGTGGGAAGAAAGGAAGAACAAGTTAATCCAACAGAAAACTTATATTATCTGGTATAAGAGGACACTTAGATTCCCCGCAAAGCTCTTGCAAGTCTACATCTTAGCTATCAAATTTATTCATTTCATTATTTAGGTACTTTTAAGCTATCTATTTAAACACAAGGGATCCTATGAACTTCCGCTGTATTATACCGATAAAGAAGAGGACTGTGATCTGTTTTCTTAACAAGCTTAATGTTTTGTGTTTTATAAGTCTTTAGGTATGCCAGTAAAGTGTTTCAGCTCAGAATGTAGCTTTCCAATTTCTTCCCAAAGAGATGTAGAGAACTACAGAAACTATCAAATGGCACTGTAATATTTTAAGAATTCTAACAAGCTTCTCTTGCCTTTAAAGAACTGTTTGAATTAATGCATCTTGTTTTATGGTATGACCTGTTTGGGAATTCTGCACAATATCATAATAATACATTTTAGAAAATAGTTTAATATAACACTGGTCATATTTCCTTTCAGTTCTGTGACTTTATTACACTTCCTTGGATGAAACATTTCGTTGGACCCATTGTCCGCATTTTGATAGATTATATGGATTACGTTCCTCTCTGCACTAAACTTAAATTTGTCTTGGAGACTCAGAAAGAGTGGCCAGAAATCCAACAAATATTAGGTAAATGAATACTTTTGGCTTAGAATTAGTCTAGCTGTTTAATCTACGAAAATAAAAAAAATGTATTTGTGTTTGAAGATTTTGAATAATTTGTTACTATTATGTTATAACAGTGTGTCCTGCTTTTTAACCATACCATCTTCAGATGAACAGGACTTATAGCCTTGTGAATATATAAGAATTAGGTGAATAAAGTCTTATTACAGCAATAGAGCTTGATCTTGGAATATATAGTATTATCCAAATGGAACCCAAGAGAAATTATAGGTAGGAAGTCTATTATAGAACTACAGTTGCAGAAAAGGAAATGTGTAATACAAAATCAATGGCAAAGAACAACAATCTATGATTTAATGTACTTTATTTGATGTATTTGGAACTTCTAAACCACTTTTTCTTGAGAGGGGAAACTCTACATCCGCTTGAAGTTCTAATAATTATTGGTTTAGATGGTGTCATAAATAAACGGCTATCGTTTCAAACTGATATATTTGAAGTACTGACTTGGGTTTCTAGCATCTGAAAGCCAGACTAGATATGATCAATAAGAGAAGACTATTTTAACTGATACCATTTCTCTAATACCAGCACAGAAATAATAAAATTTGAAATGTATGGTAAAGTCAAATACTACTCATTTGTGCTACCGAAGCATTTTTTGTTGGCAGCTGGCAGCAGTGTGTCGCATTTAGATCAACATATATCACATGATATGATGTTTTCATCATAGTCTTTGGATTTTACCATGCCTGTTATCTAGGAAACTTATCAACAACTTGGATACTTGCTAAGTTTTCAGATAACATAAAACTAGAAGGCAAAAATAGCTGGTAAAATTCAAAAGGGAGAAATGTAGCATTCTGTAGAAAACAAGAAAGGCAATAGTACATATGAAAGGGATTTGGATACTGCTATTGATTAAACATGAGCCAAAAGTATAATATAACTGTAAAAAGGTGAACTCTGTCTTAGAGGTTCATTAATAGGAGCAAAGAGTTCAGATCATGGGCATTCTACAGATTTCTTCTGATTTGATTTGGAGTGCTGTATCTAGTTCTGGGCATTACAGTTGAAAAAGAACACTGAAAATTGGAGCAAAGGAGAGCTATAAAGTTCTGGAAATCAGGTGTAATCACAAGACAACTGATAGCAGCAACTATATGAAGTCACATGGAAAGAGAAGTATTCTCTCTTGCACCAATGATCAAGACTTGAACCAGTGAATTCAAAAAGTAGATACAAATAGACACGAGGAAAACCTTCCTGATTGTATGAGCTGTTAGCCAGGGAAACAAGCTGCCATATAATGTGGTCAGTTTAGCTTCTGTGGAGGTCTTCAAATGGGATGGATGGTCATGCGCTAATGTATCCCGCACTGAGTATGGCATTGGACCAAGTTATTTCTAAGGTTCCCACCCACTATATTATTCTTCAGTGCTCAATTAATCAGACATATTTTCCATTCCATTTCTTTCCTTTGTGTCTTTCAGAAAATCCTCGTCCACTAAAACATTTGTGCCGCCTGAAAATACGTAAATATATAGGATTAGTGAGACGAGAGAATACTCTGTCCGTGAAGAATCTTCCTCTCCCCCCAATTTTAATGGAATTTATCCTCTTCAAAGAATATGATCTTTATGGAAGAGAATTACATTTGGAATGATGAGAATCCTAGATACATTCCCTTGCTTATTAAAGTTAACAAAGCTTTGGATCCGAATATCTAAATTGCCAAAAACGAGTTGGCTTCTGAAGATTTCCTTAGGCCCCTGGAAGATATTTTTTATATCTTACACTTGAATGTTTTGAGGGTGAGTGGGAATGACACCAGCGTCGTTGCTTCATTTCTATTTGTGTCATAGAAGCAGGAGATTTTACGTGTGGGAACTCTTATATCAACTTTATGCTTACATATAGTATTTGTAGAACTGTGCTACTTTTCCCTCCTGCCTACGCATCTTGGTGTTAGTATGTTTACCCACCATCTTCTCCATTGCTGTAAGAAATAGAGATTGTTCAATTGTCAAAAAAAATATTTTTTTTTTCTTAGCACATATCGTAATTAAATTCTGGATATATTCTAATAGAAAGTATTTCTTATGCAATGTAACATGTAACATTATTAAATTGTGGAAGGGTTAAAAGACGTGTTAAATATTATGTGGATTGTATTTAAAGAAGAATCTTCTTTTGCATTTCCCCCGGTTTTTCACGGCTTGCAGATTAGAAGCACAGCATTCATATAATTAATTTTGTTTAAAAGATTATTTTGCAGGGTAATTCACTATATCTTAGGTAAAGTGTTCACTATATCTTAGGTAAAGGTTCCCCTCGCACATATGTGCTAATCATTCCCGACTCTAGGGGGCAGTGCTCATCTCCATTTCTAAGCTGAAGAGCCAGCGCTGTCTGATGACGATTCCATGGTCATGTGTCAGGCATGACTAAATGCCAAAGGCACACAGAGCACTGTTACCTTCCCACCAAGGTGGTCCCTATTTTTCTATTTGCATTTTTTTACATGCTTTCGAACTGCTAGGTTGGCAGAAGCTGGGGCAATAAACAGGAGCTCACTCCATTATGCAGCGCTAGGGATTCAAACTTCTGAACTGCCAACCTTTCTGATCAACAGGCTCAGCATCTTAGTCACAGAGCCACCGTTCCCCTTCACTATATCTTATCAATGGTAAAATAAGACACACATAGATTTATATTTATTTGATGTGCATACCTCAATTTTTCTTCTATATAATACATAAATATGTGTGGATGCACACAGACATATACATATGTACAAACTGTTATTATATAAGCCTGTTTGTCTACTGGTAGATTATCACTGAGTATACAACATGCTTTCTAAAGAGACAATGCTAATTTCAACATGCATGCTGAACTTCTTGAAATTCTGGCATTTGTGGATGCCTACTGGATTTTCATGGGTATCACAATCTGGAGGCTTAAATATCCATCAAAAGCTTCCTGCATACCCTGAACAATTTCCTAAAGTGACCAAACAGTTATTTTGAATCAGACAGAAAAACAATTCAATGACAAGAGAGTAGTAATATTAATTACATAATAAGTATAATGAATTCTTATTGAATGTAAATGAACTTAAGTTTTTTCTTAATTTTGGGGTTTGTACTTCTACCATTCAAAGGTTAATAATGAGAATAAATAGAAAAATAAATGTACTTTCTGGTTCTTAAATGTTCTTTATGTATTTTTAAATTGATTTTAAATTTTAAATTTTAATTTGGTCGGCCTTGATTTAATTAATTTTAATTGGGTTTTTAAATTGTTTACTTGTAT
>JAEANM010006665.1:0-18401 GCA_017656035.1 Myanophis thanlyinensis | reverse complement strand
TACACTAAATATACTTTCATATATCTAACTCTTCCATTGAATAAAATAAAGTATATTTATACTATTAAATAAAGTATATTTTGCTGTATATTTATTGTAAAGAATGTATTGTATATATTCTCCCGTGTCTAAGTGCTATAGAAAGTTGGTTGTACTGGACATTAATCTTCATGGTAAAAAGGAAATGTTGTCATAAAATTTACCAGTAGTGAATAGATATTTTAAACAAAGCAAATTAGTTTATTTATTTCCCAAACCCCAAAGTCTAATTCATTATAACAAAAAATATGACTTAAAAGTAATAAACAATCTAGAATCATTATCTCTTTGAATTAAACATTTGGCCAAGTGAGTTTCTAATCTAAACAACTGACTACCCAGAGCACAGCTCATGATCTTAACTATAAAATTGTGTACCAGCTCTTTTACTTACAAATTTGTAGCAAGTTACATTGAGAGCATGCTGCTGAGAATATTTTCGGGGATAAAAATGGAACCATTTGGATAGATAAAAATGCACAGAGAAGGTCATTCAGTCAGAATTCCCAACCCAGCTTGATCAATACAAATCTTCATCTCTTCACACTTAAGTTTTGTCCTAGGAATGTATTGCTGATCTCTAACTATTTTTTTTCTCCAACAGTGCTTTCCTTTCCCATTCTCTCACATTCCTTTTTCTTACACAGCATGAACAGTTCTTTGTTCTACTTTCTTGGCTCAATTTTTAACTAACAACTTTAGCCTTATGTAGACAGAATTCTCCACTCCCTTCCCAACCTTGAACACTCAGGACTGTGGACATCCTAAATTTCTGTTTCTTCTTAATTGCCAGTTTTCTAGACTGCAGTTTTGATTGACCCACAAGCATTATTTTTCTTTAATGATTTCTTGCTAGGTTGAACATTTGCCCTTCTTGTGAACTCATCTCTTAATGTGAAATAGCTGGGTTGAATATTTAACCCCTTTTTAAAATACCCTATCCAAAGCATACCAAAAGCCAAATATAAAACAGATAAAAAGAATCTGTTCTTCACATTTCCATTTTGGTATAGTATAAATCTAAATAAAAGTGACTGAAAATACAAAATAGTTATTATTTAAATTAGCCAAGTGAACAGCTTATCTCTGTCTCTTAATTCTTCAGCAATTTCAGTCACTTAAATTCAGAATCATTTGTGTTTCGCATGTACATATTATTCTTATTACGATCCGCTACTCATTTCAATGCAGAGAATGACTACTTGATCAAAAGCAAACCAGCCACCTTTTTTAGAAATATAGTAGAGGGAGTAAATGGGGTATAATCTTTCAAAATCCTGCTAGATGAAATCAAATTGGCCCTGCTGCCTACCTTGAGCATCTGACATTTTTGCAAAAGGTCGAAAACCTTGTGGTATATAATCATATTTATGAGAGAATCCATTGATGCCACAGTCTTCCTGTAAGAGCACCACATTTTCTTTGAAAATGACAAATTATTGGCGTAATATTTTTGTGCACTGCTTCATTGCCATCTAAAGGGAAAACTCAATCTGAGGTAGAGGTGACAGATCTGGGATGCAAAAATCTGTATCGTCACTAGACAGTAGAAAAAAAAGAGATTCTTCTACCTTTGCTATTATGGACTAATTGCAAAAATCTGGACTTTTGCAAGACAGATATGAAATCCATGGGGCAAGGTGATGGCACTATTTATAAAAGCTAGTTCTTATTTGTCACATCTTGTTGCGTTCAAATGTTGAGATCAAAAGTTCAGGTTGGTTAGCATTAGACTTAGTTTCTCATTTTCATTTAAGAATATTTTTTAAAAAATATTTAAATTTAAAAGTGGAGAGTAATAAAAAAAAGAATAGGATAGATCTCTAGAAAATAACAATCAGAGTGAATAAATGGGAACTCTTCTTTACATGTTTAAAAAAGATCCAACTGAAACATTAATAAGGAACATACATTAACTATTCATTACTTATATTCTATATAAAATATAATATAAAAATATTATATAACTCTTGATAAATCCAGACATTAGACAAATAAATTAAGGGAATACATGTGATAAGCAATCACAATAGCAATCTCTGGACAGTGATATACACTTCCAATATTCTGTTCTATATTTTATCCCATTACATGTCTGGTGGTGCATTTTTTAAAAATCTTTCTTTTGGTAAGCATTTTTTTATAACCTGTAATTTTTTTGTATGATTTCTCATTAATATGCATCCTTGGCCACATTCTCCCTTAGCACTGGCATCCTTTAATTCTGGCATGTTGGACAATTTTACAAAATTGGGAAAAATAGTAATTCAAGTATGAAAGTTTGAAATCAATTCTTGTTTCCCCAATGCTCACCAGTCCACAATTTTATTTCTGTTGCACTTTTCTAGGAGGTAACTCCAGCTTTCTTCACATGGCATCTCTTGGATAGGCTTATTTATTTTATTTTATTTGGAGCAGCAAAATGCAGCATAATACAAAAAAATCATGAAAATGACATATAAAATGTGTATCAAAATATAAAACACCAGAGCAGTGAATTATTTTAAAAACACACAGTATGAGTGATGAAGAGAATTGAATAGAATTCTTTATTGGACAAATGTGATTGGACACACAAGGAATTTGTCTCTGGTGCATAAGCTCTCAGTGTGCTTATAAACAACAGTGATAAGTCCTAGATTCTAAATCAAAAAATACAGTCATAAATATTTATAAATAATAAAATACAAATAACAATTGATAAACCATAATATAGCAATAGGAAAAATAGTAGGAAAGATGAGAAGATGACAAGGATAATAGCAATATAGTCTACTACATGAGTAAGTATCTTTAGGCGTAAGACAATGATGTGGGAAGTAAATGTTAACAGAGTGAGTGTGGAGGGAACAAATTATCTTTGTGCCTAGTAGTTTTGATACGCAATACCCTATAGTGGCATCTTGAGGGGAGAAATTGAAAGAATTTATGTCCAGGATGTGAGGGGTCTGTAGATATTTTATCAGCCGTCTTTCTAGTTCATGCAATATATAGATCCTTAATGGAAGGCAGGCTGGTTGCAATTGTTTTTTCTGAAGTCCTAATTATTTGTTGAATTCTGTACTTGACCTATTTGGTTGCTGTACCAAACCAGACAGTTTATAGAGGTACAAATGATCAACTCAATAATTCCTCTGTAGAACTGTACCAGCAGATCCTTGGCCAATCTGAGCTTTCTGAGTTGATGCATGAAGAACATTATTTGTTATGCCTTTTTAATGATTCTAATGTTAGGTGTCCATTTCAAGTCCTGGGAGATTATAGAATCCAGAAACTTGAAGGTCTCTACTGTTCATATTGTATTGTCCAACATTGTAATATGTGGTAGAATAGAAGGGCTTCTCCTCAAATCTACTATCATCTCTACAGTTTTAAGAGTGTTCAGCTCCAGATTGTTTATGTTGCACCAGAGGGCCAGTTGTTTAACCTTGCATCTGTATGCAGACCAGAGGTGAAATTCAGCTGGTACACACTGGTTCTGCTGTACCGGTAGCAATGACGAAGCTTGGCCCTGCCCACCCACTCCTAAAAATGTTTTATTGTATAAAGTGCCACGCAGCAAAGCATGTGTGCACCAAACCAGTAGTGAAGCCAGTTCAATTGCACCACTGATGCAGACTCATCATAATCTCCAATGAGACCAATGGTTGTTGTGTCATCTACAAACTTCAGTATTTTGACAGAGGGATGCTTTGAGTATAAAAAGAAAAAAAGTTATGGAGAGAGTACAAAGCCCTGGGGAACTCCTGTGGTAATTGAACAGATATTCAATGTGATTTTATACCTATACCTAGCTTCACCTGCTGCTTCCTATCTATTAGAAAGCTTATAACACAGGGTTATCAAGCACAGTTGGTTGAATCAATTTGGCGAAAAGGATTTCTGGAATGATAGTGTTGAATGCCAAACTGAAGTCTACAAAAAGGACTCTTGCATAGGTCTTTGGGATTCAAGATGTTGGAAGATATAGCGTAGTGCGTACTGATATAATAAAATTATAAATTTAATTAAATTATGTACGAGCAGTCTGACTAAACCTATGGCCAAATATCTAGATCATTTATCCATTGGACAGCAGAGCCCTTGAGATATATTTTGTGCAGGGATCCAGGGAATCTTCTGAGAGGCTTAACATCGTTGGATAGGCTGAAAGCCAAGGAGTGTTTCAAAGCCACTCACTTTGATTCTTGATAATGAAAATTTGCACCCATGCCTCATTTAAATAACTTTCTCCCTATATGCCAGGGGTCTTAAAACTTGGCACTTGTGGACTTCAACTCCCAGAATCCCTCAGCCAGCAAAAGCTGGCTGAGGGATTCTGGGAGTTGAAGTCCACAAGTCACAAAATTGCCAAGTTTGAAGACCCCTGCTATATGCCATTCACTTTTCAACTATAGTGCTATTTCCCATTAGCTGATTTCTTATGCAGAAGCCACAATCTGTTATTACGTTTTTTATGGAGACATAATTTTAAACCAGACTTGATAAGAAACACTTCCTTACAAGGCTTTTCTGAACTACTGGGCATAGGTTTTATCGCCTCTGACTTACGCAATTGCAGTTTAAATTACAGCCTTAAACTGAAAGGGCAAATTATTAATAAATATAATTCTGCTGCTATATTAAAAAGACCCCAATGTTGAGACACCAATTTATACACAGAAAGCCTAGTTTATTGAGAATAGGGAATAAATAGTCAGGCTGACATTTAATTCTTAAATCATATAATTGTGCATAACACAATTGAGGTCCTATCCTCATCAAAATGGGAAAGGGATCCTTTGCTCCTAGCCTCTCTCTCGCTCTCGCTTCAATATTTCTAAATGACACAAATTCTCATTTACAGTACATGGCTAAGAGGAAGACATAACAAAACCTGTCATTAGGAAAAAAAGGCAGGGGCCTTAGATCGCTGATTCTGGGTATGCTGAAAGGACAGCAAATACAATATTATATGCGTTGATACTGGTAGTCCTTGACTTATAACAGTTCATTCAATGGCTGTTCAAAGTTACAATGGCACTGAAAAAAAGTGAGTTATGACCATTTTTTCACACTTAATGACCACTGCTGCATCCCCATGGTCATGTGATCAAAAATCAGATGCTTGGCAACTGACTCATATTTATGATAGTTGCAGTGTCCCACTGGCAATCACTTTTTGTGACCTTCTGATAAGCAAACTCAATGGGGGAGCCAGATTTACTTACTAATCACAATACTAGACAACTGCAGTGATTCACTTAACAACTGTGACAAGAAAGTTTGCAAAATGGAGCAAAACCTGGTTGTTTGGCAACAGAAATTTTGGGCCCAATTGTGGTTGTAAGCCAAGGACTATCCATATTGTGTTGTTGATATGAAATAGACATAACTTTGCAATTCGATTGTTTCAATTGGCAAATAATTTTGGCCTTTTTGAATATTTTCAACAAAACCTTGTCTCACTCAGCTGGAAACCTGAATTTTTCTCTATCAAAATAAATTGTTCTTCATAATATTGAGGCTTTTTTTTAAATATAACTGCCATGGGCTATTTTTGTTGCACCTGTTATGAAGAAGTTTGAATTCATAATATTTCCAGGCTGTTTAAAACATACCCACTGCATAGCCCATTGCAGCATGGAAAAAAATATTTTTAATAGTAGCTAGGATGATAAACAAGGAAAAAAGGTGTTTTTTTTAAATCTCTTGGCTTAAAAAAAAAACTATTTTGATTTTAGATTCCTATATCAATTGCAGGAATTGTACGTCTTGAATGTTCAAGGTAAAAGTTTCCTCTGTCCAGTTGCATCCAACTCTAAGGGCAGTGTTCATCTCTGCTTCTTAATCAAAGGAGCCAGCACTGTCTGAAGACACCTCAAGGTCACATGGCCAGTATGACTAGATGCTGAGGTGCATGGAATGCTATTACCTTCCCACTGAAGTGGTCCCTATTTGTTTACTCATATCTGCATGCTTTCAAATTGTTAGATGGGCAGGAGTTTAGAGCAAGAAATGGGATCTCACCCCTCTGTGTGAAGCTTGGGTCTTGAACTGGACTGTCAGCTATCTCGTCCAGCTGACAAGGTCAGCATCTTTAACTGCTGAGCCATCATAGCTGTTAGTTAAATGGACAAAACCTTATGCAGAAGAATAAGTAAACATTACAAAGACAGTCTACAACTAGGATGCCTCATGATCACAGTTGGTAGCAGAATTCCCATTGAAAAGCAAGGTGATCATAAACTGTTTTTTTTTTTTTGCCAAGTTGTTAAAAGAATCAGAATTGTTAACTGAATTTGTCTTCCCGTATTGACTTTGCTTGTTAGAAGTCATCTGGGAAGGCCACAAATGGAGATCGCATGAGCTCTGGATGCTGAAACCATTATAAATACATGCTGGTTGCTAAGTACCTAGATTTTGATCATGTGATTGTTGGATTGCTGCAACAGTTGTAGTGACTGGTTGTAAATCACATTTTTTCAGTACTGTTGTAACTTTGAATGATTGCTAAATGAATGCTTGTATGTGAAAGATTACTTATATAACTCTTCACATTTTTTCTTCTGAATAAAAAAATTAAATTAAATTCTAATGCACTAAAAAATAAAGGTGATAATGGGTGGGGTATAATCCTAGTTGACAGAATTGAAGGAGGAAGCTTCGAGGTAAGTTTAAGTATTAGGATAACAACAATCAGGACAAACAAAGTTCCTTGTCTAGTGTCCATAGGCAGAAATTCTGTTACAAGTTATGTAATAAATCCCAGGTATAAACTTTACATCAGTGAAAGAGAGTTTGTGAAGATAAAGTTGGTCTCAGCAACAACCTCCATGGATTCAAGGTCTCAACTGCACAAAAGTTTCTTGAGTAAACTTCTTAGAATGAATTTGTAAACTTCAATTTTCATCAGAGACGGCTAGTACCGTTGAAGCACTATATAAAATTTTACAGGCTGTTTTACAGAAGGGATGTGTGGAGATTGAGACCAGAGTGAGACACTGAATAGACATTAAATATTTATTATGACTGTTACAAATGCAGTAAGGGGTAGTTTACCACATTTTGAAATTAAAAAGAAAAAAATATAGAATTAATTAAGAATCAATTATCTAGTTGTTCTGTTTTCAATCTAGAACTGTGACAGCAGGCTATTCATATTCAGAGCTATGTGAACATCTCAAAGTAGAGACAATTTAGGCAAAAATCAATAGTACCTTCGTTCTCAAGATGTGTTCTTCAGATCAGCAAGAAATAATAATCATTGTACTTCTCTAAAAATCTCAGCACATTCATAAATCTATTCTACTGATTTAACTTCCAATTCAGATAAGGATTGCTCCATTGTTCTAAAGGCACTATTTTTAAAATCTTTTGCCACAGCTATCATTTAAGAAGCCAGAGCTTTACAAATTATCATACTATCAAAACATTTTTGCAATTATAAATCTAATCAAACTTGCTTATTGATTTTAGCACATGATGCAATTAAAGATCTAAGAACAACGTGCGGCTTTTGCAGCCATAGATCTGGTGGCTGAAAGAACAAATTGTGACAATTTGAAATTTTCTTCTCATACTCCATTTAATAATGTTTCTAGAAAAAGGTACCTTTATAGCCAATAGTTTCTTACTATCACATTCAGTTAGAGATGCATCATTTATTTATATTGTGTTCCATCTCAAAGGCACAGCCCAGAGGCTTCATAACTATTTGTCATTTTGCAACTGAGAGTATGAAATCTCACAGTCAATGTTTCAGTTAAATGAGCTTTTGAAAATATTATCAGCAGATAATTTTGCTCTCTAAAAGAGGAGCTCAAAGAGTTGTGCACAATGAGAGCGCAAACAACACAATGCACAATTATGCAAAACCAGCTACATAAATGTGCAACAATAGAAGCATTAGGCTATGGAGATAAGGGCTTGTCTTTTGACTTAGCAACACATACAATAGTCAACACTGCTTTGAGTCTGAATTGTAAAAGCTTCCCAGTCTTTTGCAAGATAAACATCCCAGCTCTGAACAAAAGTGGTAAAAATTTAATGGGTCAAATCTAACAGAGTTGACACTATCTTAATTCTCAAGAAGTAAAGAGCTACATTATCTATAAGTTACAGTTTAATTTCAACTTTTCTTTTTTTTTGCTTGCGCAAATAACTTTCCGGCCTTCCTGGTTGGAAAGCCTGGTTTTCAGAATTTACTGTGCATTTGTGCATGATATGTTCATAAATTATCTAGGTTAGGATGGTACATGTTTTGAACATAATTCAGAAATTTCCTCCTTATTAATTGGAGTAAACATAAAAAAGATGTGTCTGTTTTTAGAGTTACATTAACTTGAAGGACCCTTTAAAGCAGCTGCTTTTTGTCTTTTACAGACTGATGCAGGAGCCTGAAGAAAAAAAAGATTCACTGGTGAATAGCAGACAGATGCACCTCATGTGAAGTCTGCTTGAAGTCTGCATAGTACTAATCAACCTTGTTTTTCTATGTATCCTTGTGGTATGTCTAAACCAGGTGTGGGCAATTACAGCTCCTTCATGACTCCTGGACATCAACTCCCAGAATTCCTGAGCCAGCATGCTGGCTCAGGAATTCTGGGAGTTGAAGTCCACCAGTCATGAAGGAGCCGTAATTGCCCACACCTGGTCTAAACACTGCATTATCTCTTCTGCAAAAGAACTAAATTGTCAAACTACCCTTAAATTCCTCCTCCCTTTTATTCTGAGGTTTTTTTGTAAAAAGCAGCTCATAGATTGAAACAAATATTTCATGAACGCTGAAGAGTTATGCCTCAATGAAAAAAAAATATTGATTGAAAACTGAGTTTGGGATTTAATCCAAACTATTTCAACCACATAATATATCTAGCTATATTGTTTCGTTTCATTTCATGCAGTCATTATATTCTGTTTACAAGCCTCACCATTTCTCCCGAGAGAGTTTTAGCTTTAATATAAAGATCATTTTGTCATGGTCTATGCAACCTCCGCTAGACCTGCTAAAGAAAACTTAATACCACACACTGAGCTATGCATGGATAGGCGGTGACTACTCTGAAATCAAAGGGTTTTAAAAAAAATCTAATCACCAAACATAATAAATGGTGAAGTTTGTGACTGTCCATGAGTTTGTTCTGATAGCGAATTAATCTCGAAGCTATTTTTGATAGGAAAAGGGGAGAAACTGCAATCAGCATGGAACAGTAGCATTAGTAAAAAAAACCATACGGTGTTCCAGCTGTTTTCAGATAGGGAGTCTTACGTAGTAGCAGTGCAATGTTCTCTGGTGTTTTGAAATAAACTACACTGCAGATAGTGCTTGCCAAGCTGTGCTCAGAACGAAAAGCTGATAAAGAAAAAAAGAATATAGAGAAAAGTCATTTATTTTCAGGACCTATCAGGGTTTGCATAAGCTACATATAGAAATACCATCAACTGCTCTAACAAGAAGCAGAAACCAGTCTATTACATTACATCCATCCAGAGAAATCTATTTCCACTTGGATCTGATTATGGAGCTTTGCAGTAGTAATTGTCTTCTTTTGTACTTTGTACTGTGAAACTCTCATCCATAGGAATATATTAACTCACGGACTTCAGCCTGTCTTTGGCATATCAACCCTGAAGTAATCATTTCAAACAAACAGATGGATTCAGAATCAGTCAGTCTTGAGAGTTAATTCATGCACTATATTTGTCATGTAGAATGGCAATATATAGATTATTTAACTATGAATTTTTTAAAGCTTGTTTGACATAATAAACTATGTAAAAATCAGACCCAGGGGCTAGCTATATGGCAAAGCTTATTTATGACAATATAACAAGGGACATGAGAGCCACTGAAGTGTAGTGGTTAGAGGTACAAGGCTAGGAATCGGGATATGGTGAGTTCTAATCTTGTCTGAACAGTGGTAGAATGCAACTAGTTTTACTACCGGTTCGGTGCATGTGTGCTTCACCATCTGTGCCACTGCACGGTTTCTAAACTAAAGTATTGAACTTACCGGAGGCAGCTGGGGTGAGAAGGAAGGCTACGGAGGAGCAGAAAATAGCTGTTTTGTGCGATTCAGATGAGCTACAAAGAAGAAAAAAAGAAGGGAATATAGGACAGGATAGGGCAAGGGTGGGCGGGCAGGGCAGGGGTGGTGGCCATAGCCAAATGCTTGTCGCCACTCCCAGTTTGCTAGAACCAGTGCATTCAGGATGAATACCATCACTGTGTCAGAAGCTTAAAATCAATTCTACTTAGGCTAACTTAGGGACTCTTAGCCTTAGGAAGAAGGCAGTAGCAAAACCACAGAGGCAATGACCACTTGAATATTTGATTCTAAGGTCTTTTACTCCACAACTTGTTGAAATAAGAATGTTAATGTGGCTGCTGAATTCATTTTTTTTCTGGGTTTGCACAATATAGTAAGTAAACCAAATAGCATAAGTTTGCGCACCAAATTAATCATATATGGGGTGGTGGTGGTGGAAGGGGATGGGGGAATTTAACCAGTTTGAGAAGTAATCAAGTTTAATATTGTCATTAAGCAGATGATGCAAATCATAATGGGATATGTTGCACGTAGAGTCCATTATACAGGTCAGCTAAATTAAGGTTTCACTGTAATCTGGAAAGATTCAACAGCTAAAACATCAAATTGTTTGATGTTATCACATTGGCAAGATATCCCTAAAATTTTGTATGATATCCCTAAGGATTTGAGAATGTAAGTTAATTAAAATGTTATTATTGGAAAATAGGCTAGGTTTCTCTTGGGAATTTTGTATACAATACAGCCCTGCTCCATTAACTTGCAGCCTGCTTGATGACTATGTTGATCATAATAGTGTATATTCTGAAGCAATAGAAAAATAACCTAAGTATTGATCCCACTGCACAAAGACACATAAAATACAGACTTGAACTTCCATTTCAAAATAGAAGATTTTGGCTTCTAAGAATCTTTGGGAAAGTTTTTTTTTCCTTCAACTGCCATGCAAAAGTCAGTATTTCTACTTCACTTTCTGAATATAACTTAAAAAGAGGAGTATAAATTCATTGTGTGTTGTAGAGCATCAAGTGTCAGGCTAAGTGAGGGGGGAAAACTCCAAGATGGGGCATTCTGACATATAACCAGATTAAGTGGATAATTCATTAGCAATTCTAATCTACAGAAAATCCCTAGCAACAAGAGGTCAATCCACTCCAATGCAAGGTTAACTTGGTGATGAGAGATTCAAACAAATCTTTCATAAGGATTTTTCTTTCTTGCATTTGTTTGGGAATATAATCCTTTGACATTAGACATTCATAATTCTTCTGATTGTTTGCTTTCCATTGCTGCTTTGATTGGAGAATGAAAACCTTGATTAGTAAGTAAAAAGAGAATCTTATTTTGAGCAATCAAAATCAACTGATCGCTCAAAATAAGATTATCTCACAATTCCCTGTATTGTTTCCTGTGGAAACACCACTGGAATTCTATTTACCTATATTTTCCAGTTATTTGCATTATTCTTTAGCTTGTGAAATAATACAAAATGTGTTTCTCTGTGAGTGTGCAAGTATTTTGCCCAATAATATACAGAGATTGCAACTGAAATTCATCCTTAGATATATTAAGAACAACTCTATACTTTGTGGACAGTGGAACAGACATGAAAAGAATTAGTATTAGCCTTTAGCTGGGAATTCAGTAGCCGTCTCTGACTCATATCCTGCCCTTTGTTCTTCTGTGATTACAATTTTTGCCCTTTGCAGTAATCTTAGGTTGAAGGACAGGTTTGGATCAGATAGTAAAAATTCTAGCATTTGCTGCATATGAACCAACAGTGTTGAAAGCAATGTTTCGGGAGTCATTGGTTACTTGCATATGATTTAGTGCTGGTGCCAAAGGTTTTTCACTGTTTTGAAATAATATAATAGGAGCACACAACACTGCTTGAAACAGCAGCTTATTTTGAGTGGCTGGTGACTCTGCGGAAGTCTAGATCTGCCTGGATTATTTGGAGAAAGAAGACAAAAGCATAGTACAGGTGAGTCAGAGGAAAATACAGAACTTCATAATGCAAACACAAAGACAAGTAGAAAGGAATTTGTGTGTCTGGCTTTATTTTCAAAGGCCCAGCACCAGATTCCTCTTACGGGAAAATGCCACAGTTAAAAAGGAAGGACGGCAGACAGTGATTTTGTGTTTAAAAAGGACTAGTGATTTCAACAAAATAAGACCTTTGATGGCGAAACTGTCTGAATTTAATGCAAGGGCTCTTGTATGATGACACATGTCTGTTAAATTGGTGACCCAACCAAAGTGAACATATCTCATCATTCATAAACTTCTGACTGCAATTGATTCAGATGTCTCCTTGTATAATAGAGAAATAAGAATAAATGAAATACAGATTGCAGTCATAATGATTATTCAGGGCTGAAAAATATTTCTAGAAGTATTTATAAATATTATCCTTTGCATAGTGAAATCCAATACATTCTTATTCAAATATGAATCTTAATTGTTCCAAAATAAGAAAGTACCGGTAGTTGGACTGCAGCACTTCTCTCTTTCCTGTAATTGGTTTATGACATATAAAGAAAATATTAACATGAAAATCACTTTTTAAATTGTTCCTCATTTTGCATAGGCTAGATTAGTTCACACAACTCAGTGCTGCTCAAGAAAATAAGTCCTACATGCAAAAACAGATAATATATGACCATGCTCAGAAGAAATCACTGAAGAGAGGACAAAATAAAAGAAGCAGGATAAAGAACTTAAAAATAAATGGTGATTTCAGCTGTTAAGAAGATAAAAAGACAATCTGGCTTTGGATTTCTTTGTTATGTAAGAAAGAGGATTGGAAATAAGAAAATTATGTCAAATATAATGAACATTGCATGTAAAAATAATCTGCCTGACATGTTACACTTACATCAGCTTCCTTTTTTCTTCCCTGCCCCATTTAATGCATTTGGTGTATACAGAATTCAGAATGCAACATCTTGTCTCAAGAAGAAGATGAAAAGGGAGTTTTTAGGCTTAGAAATCAAGTTTATCATGGCTGCAGGCTTTGTCTTCAGTTTGAGAGGTCAAGCTGAACTGTATTTCTGGAATTTTAAGGGGAAAAAAGTGTTGCTTTGACAAGGGGAAAATTTTGTAAGAAAATCACTGAGGCTAATAAACATGCAGGTATCTTTTTTTAATGCATCACTTTTCAGATAGTATTTAGATAATGATCACCATGCCAATACTTTATAAGAAGTACAACATCGCATATAACTTGATTCGTTAGTCTATTGTGCAAAAGGAATAGTAACAATTTCCTTTCCCAGTTTTATTGTTTTATGCTTTTACTTTTTGTATTTATAGTTTTATCCTTTGTTTATGAGCTCCTCAGAGTTTTGCTTGTAAGATGGACATTGGACAACCAGAGAAGCATCTTAAATAAATAAATCCAAAATTGTAAAACAAGTATTATTTAGGAAATATGACTCATTTATAACTAGATTTTGACAAATTGCTTTGCTTCTGTCTAAATGATTCAAATATATAATGCCCCAGAAAGATTCCAAAGTGAGGACATTTTAAGGAACAGAACAACTTCTCCTGAGAAAATAGGAAACATGCTATGACCTCTTGTAAAGTATTCTGATAGTATTTTGTGTGTGGATGTGTGCAGTCTGCTGTTGATAAATGATTGTATACTGCTTCCTGTACAATTCAGAGAAAAACTTGTAGGACACATTTTTGATAATATTCTTGTAATCATAATTTGTCCCACCAGAAATTTCATGCTGTTCCTCTTCCTAATGATCATTCCTGTTTACTTTATTGTTGTGATTTTACTAAATATATACTACTACTACTCTGTAAAATGCATTTTATAGACCTGTACAGAAAGTCAAGTTTACCAAGTCACTAAGGGCACTTTCTCAGGATCACATTAAATTGCTAACCACCGATTCAGAAAACGTTATTGGCATAAAATTTGCTACCTATGGTGAGAATCCATATTCACCCCCAAAGCACAATGATAATAAATTCTGCTTATTTAGTGAACTATACTACAGTATAGTAAAGTATAAAGCACAGGAGATGACTTCATTTATTTGAATCCCATCAAGGGTTATCAACTGGTGGAAAAGACATAGCAAACATTCTTTTGAATGTGATTTGGGGATAGGCAGAAAGGGCAATTTGATAGATTGCTAGACCAGCAGGTTAGCCATCTGTCAAAACTTGCTCTGTTTTTCAGAAGTGCTTTTTGCTGATGTTTTCAAAGAGAAGTTGACTACCAGCTGTCATCAGTTGACATCAGCTGGTAGTCTGGGTCCCTTGGGACTTGTTTCAGTGCTATTCCAGGAAAGAGCTAAATCCATGTTCAAAAGCAGACTGACTATCATTTGTTAAATTCTGGGAACTTGCTCTATAATATAGCAGTAGAGCAGCAGCTCTCTTTCTAGCTTGACAGTGTTGTCCTTCACTATCATCGTGGGCCAACTGCTATTTCAGCTCATGATGTAAAAAGAATGGCAACCCAGAATAAGTAAAGAAATAGCTGGGAAATGCAATCCTAGCATGAACAGGCATTTCTGGGATCGTAATACTGCTTCCTATGCTTGACAAGATGTTGAAGTAGATAACCTTCCAGGATCTACTCCATTTCTTATATTGTTCTTACTTTTAAAATGTTAATAGTGATTGTGGCTAATCTTATTTAGGGCAACCTATCAAGATTCACATTTGAACATTGCAGTAAATTATCTGTCACAGCATTGAAATTATATGATTGTAAGACTTGGTGACCATCTTACCTGGAAACTTCTGGTTCCCATCTAGCCAGTCTCAATTCTTACACCATCACTTGATTTTCTTCTTCCTCTTTTATCTGAGTTTGCATGCCTTGGACTTGGATTTTTGGAATATCAAGAACTACATTGTTTTATACCAACAATATAAAAAGATATTTTTGTTTAATAAATAATGATAAATACATTTTAGCAAATTAGATAAAACAGATAAGTTTACATTTCTCATCCTTCCATTTAAGACTTCTGTATTAAGTTCAGCTTTTTTTTTTGCCAACTCCATTATTCTCTGCAATAGTGTAACTATGATTGTCTGAAATGATAAACAATAGGTCTCAACAGTCTTCTGATATCTTTCAGGTACTTCTGATATTCTTCTGATATCTTTCAGGTACTCATGCTGATATTCTTCTGATATCTTTCAGGTACTCATACCTTTCTTAGCATTTTCTTCTCAAGGCAAACATTTCCATATCTTTCATTTTCTCTTCATAGTTCCTTGTCCCTGATCATCTTATTATTCATTTCTGAATTTGTTCCAATTTGTTGAATACTTATTAAACTGTGGCACTTGAACTGAATATAATTTTTCAAGAGGAATGGTTTGATCATTTCAGAATAATATGTAGTTTCCTTGATTATATATGATAATAACAGAATACATCTCAGTTCATGCAGCCTAATATTACTCATATATACAGTTATCTCCCATTCTTTAAAACTGCATCATACTGGATTCCATCATACATGGTGTACAACATGGAACAATTGGAAATAGAAATGCAAAACTATACAGAAAAAGAATGCCAATCCTATCTGATCAAACATCGCACAAGGAATATTCGCTGTTCTAATTCAAAGGATAAGGGAAAAGCCAGTTTTAAGAACTTGTTTGAATAGGATCACAGGTGGTAAACATTTGTTACACATATCTACTACCTCCAGATGCAAATTATTGATAAAATATTAAAAAACATAAAGAGCCAAGAAACCAGCTCCTGGCTCTCCACTATAGAGAATGTAACATTAACATAAGCTTTTTCTGAATAAAGAGAAAAATTCTGGGCGCTTGTTTCAGAGAATAAAAGGAAATATTAATGAAAAAGCATTATTATTCATATGTACACGTATGTGTGAATGTATATAAATAGAGACTGAGATAGACATAGGGATAGAAATATGTATTTTTCCCTTTTTCCAATCAGGTTTTCCTTTCTACTGTATAAAAAAGTGATAGTGATCAAATATTTAAAGCAAGTCTTGATGTTGGTAAATGTATATTAAAATTATTGTGCTACTAATATACAACTTTCACACTATTATTTTTAAGTGGCTGGTATAGCCCCTCCTCCATTTTTGGGGAGTTTAATTTAAATCTATATTGACTTTTGGAGATTGCCTGGACAAATCTCTGCAATTTTCTTGACAAGATTTCAGAAGTGGTTTAGCATTATCTTCTTCTTAGGGCTAAGAAAGAGTGACTGGCCCAAAGTTACCCAGTTGATTTCATTGCTAAAGCATGACTAGAACTCAATATTACCTATTTTGTAGCTTAGAATCTTATCCACTACATCAGCCTGTCTTTCATTTGATACTGTCCCTGCTCTTTCTGAATAAATTATTTTCATTCCCCAGCTCTTTCTTACTAATTAATGCTGGTCTTTTTCAGATGTTTAATCTTATATTCTTTTTTCTTAAATCCTGTTGCTTTTTCTAATCTCTTCTTGGCCTATAACTTTTAAGGATTTTTCCATCTAAGTTACAATGTTAAGTAAAACAGAATTCTATACAGCTTCCTGATTCTGTGTGCTTGTTTATAGTTTCATAAATCATTATTAATGTTTTTTTATGCCTTAAAAACATTAAAGCACCAGTCTTTTAATTTATTTGTTATGTCTTCCTGCTTACAAGAAGTAAATAACTTAACTTCCACAACATTGATTTGATATGTATCTAATTATATCCACCTGGACTGTTAAATTAACCATAGAGCAATCACTTCCTACATCTGCCTTTAGTTGAATGCTCTTCTGTCCCATGCTGGAAATCTATGGCATTAGACTCTGAAGAGGGAAGTTACTTGTAAGGTGTTATTTCTTTGAATAAGGGAAGAAGACACAGATTTTTTTACCTTACTGAAAGGTGCCTACTCAATGTCAGTGATGTTGCTGCTTCACACTGTTTTGATTCATTAGGGCTGGTGAATAAAGGAAGATAACCTTCATTACCAACCACTTACTAAAAAGGGACATGCATATGCCAAGTGTGGACAATTGATTTGAGTTATTATAGAAGAGTGATAGGATTTTTTTTTAAAAATTGTCATATTCGCAACATATCGCAAACAAAATTCTTTTTGATAAATCAATCTTTTCTTCCTCATTTGTTAAATTCTTGTTATCTTGCTTTTCTCATCTTTAGTGATAACAAATCTTCTAATCATCTAATTAGCTATTCTTGTCAAAATCTAAGAGCATTTTCTCCCATCTAAGTTTTTTCTCCTGTTTTTAATCCAAGGAGTAGCTACCTAGTTTACCTGTTTGTGTCTGTTTTGCCCAAATGCAATGATGTGGCTAATAACTCTACTTATCTGCTTCTGGAATAGTTTCCCCTCCTGTGAAGCCTATTCATAACCTTATCAACTGTGCATCCTTAGAAGAAAATATCTTAGGTTGTAGTAGGAGTTAGCTAAGAAGTGTATGTAGGTACTGTGTTCCCAGATATCTTACCTTCCCTTTTGGGGGAAAACAGTGGAGAAGGTAATCTTGCAGAAACTTCAGAGGGTTTAGAGAAAACAGATTATCTGGGTGAACCAGTGCTTTCTTCTTTCCTTTTTAACATCTATATGAGGCTGCTGAGTGAGCTCATCTGTCTCCACGGGTATGATTAGAATGTTGATAATATTCAGCTGTACACCTCTAGCCTGGGCACATCAACTGTTACCCTCATGTCTTATCCTGGTATCTGGATGCTGTGAGGTCTGAATTGGAAACAACAGGCTTCAGCTGAACTCTGTCAAGACTGAGTGTGTTAGTTTTTCAGACCCTCTGATTCAAGGACTATACTATCCATCTTTTATACTGGAAGGGGTTCTATTATGCCAAACAAACCCAGTGCATAACCTTGGGGTTTTCCTAGACTTAAAACTCCTGCTCAATGAGCAGATGGCAGTCACCTCTTAGACTGGACTATTGAACTGTGCTCTATATTGGGGCTGTCCTCAGAGAATATCCAGAAGCTTTAATCAATACAGAATGCATCTATTGTGCGCTCTTAGGGAAGCACATACTATACATTTGCTCTATGTAAATGCATCAGTTGCCAGTTTGCTTCTGGATCCAATGTAACGTGCTGGTTTTAACTCTTCTTGGCCTGGGACTGGGCTAAGGGACTGTCTTTCCCCATTTACATTAGCCCACCTGATCAGGTCTTGTACAGAAGGCATGTTGCAGATACCATTGGCAAAGGATCTACATATCTTTGACATTTTGTAAGACCCTCAAGACTTATGTGCACATGTCTAAAGCTTCCTTGGAACAGGACACTTGGTTAAATGGCTTTATTGTTCAGAGTACCA
>JAEANM010006664.1:0-18402 GCA_017656035.1 Myanophis thanlyinensis | reverse complement strand
CTCTCACACACACACACAGAGCAATAAACAGTTTTTTTCAAACCAATGCCAATAAGAGCCTGCTGATACTAATAGAACAAATTATTACACCATTAAGAATAACAGACTAACATTTACACTTCGATGTGGTACTCCCTCTGTTTTTTCAACTTTTCAACCATGAAAATAAAATACATATTTAGACTGACTGAATTTGTATGGGTTGGCACAGTGGAACCTCTGATCACAACCATAATCTGTTCCAGGACTTCAGTCAGGACCCAATGTGGTCATGACCGGAAGCGAGACTGACTGCGCATGTGCACAGAAAAAAAATCGACGCGGAAGGCAAAATCGGCATGGAAGGGGAAATCTGCCACGCCATGTTTGAGCGCTACCCGAGTTTTTGTTCATGACCAGATGTGAACAGTTTGCAAAATTTTTGGTTGGCACCCAATTTAGTCGTGGTGAGAGGCCTTCATGACCAGAGTTTCCACTGTATTCTTCCTCAAGGATTTTGCCACTAGGCAGCAACTAATTTGTAATGGATATTCAGCATCTGAGCTGAATATCCATTACAAATTATACAGGGCCACCTCCCAAACCTTTGATTTTAATGGACTAGTTTCCTTCCTTAATGGACTAGTTTCCACATAGGAAACACTATAGAAAGTACTACTGGTAGGCACTCTTCCTACACTAATGGTAGTCCACTACAGTAAATATGAGCTCAAGATAACATAGCCATGGACAATTTGCAATAAGATTTTGTAATTAATTATAAAGAATCCTTCCCATAGGAAAATATTTTTATTTTGAATAAAAAAAACATACTACATGACTTTAAAAATGACATTATAGGGAATTACCATAGAAGAAACTAAAGGTTACAATTAAAGGAGACAAATACTTGACTTACTAATACAGAATGAAGCAAAATATTTTAACACTGGACATACTAAAGGATATTTTTGAACAATGGACCCAGAAGTTAATTTTATATGTCTGCGTCTATAAATAGGCTGTGTTTAAAAAGTATTATGGCAGAGAAACAAATTACTTCACATGATCAAGACTGATTTGAAAGTGAATTTAAAAATGATAGGCTACAAGAATTATGTTGGAAAACAGCTGATGTCTTAATAATTAAAATGGATATTACAAATAACAAACCAAGGGAGTGGCCTGGATACTTTTGAATATTGAACTTACGAAGCAGGCCTATTAAAGCTTTGAAGAATTTTGTTTTGTGGAAGGGACAAAAGAAAAAAAAAAACCAAACAAATCAAGCTCCAGGATATTATTTGAAGGGACTAAAAATTGAGATTGTTGGTAGTAAAAGGAAGAAATATAGAGCTGGTTTATTTGATCAAGTTTAAAATAGATAGCTTGTTATCTCTGATTACCTTTAATGGACTTATGCTAATGGACATCAGAACTGAAACAAGGAAGTTTTATGGATTTGTTTGGGATTGTATAGGATATGGGAAGAAGAGAACATTTGTTGCATTTTAAGAGGTGATAATTTACTAAAATTGTTTATACTTGTGATAAAGAGGGAAGTCATTTCTTTATACATTTTTCTTTTTCTTTACTATATTCTTATTCTTATCTGCACCTTCTCTTTCTCTTTTTAGTTTATATCAGTTTGTATTGTTGTAAATTGTAATTGTAATCTTTAATAAAATTACTGTTAAAAAAAAGAAAACTATATCCCTGGAGTGGCTTAGTTCAGTTACAAAGTGCCCCTGCTTACCTTGGAGTGGTACGTAAGAGCATTTTTGGCCACTGCACACTGCTTCTCCACCAGGAAACAAAATCGCCGCCTCTCTTCTGTGAGTGCCATCTTGTAACCATCAGATACATAGTTCTCCAGCTCACCTTGTTTATTGGTCATGGCTTCAATAAACTGGAAGAAAAGAGAGAAGGTAAAATATGAGAGGTGAGTAGAAACTAGCATGTTAATCACAATATGAGCCCACAAACAAACAGCCTGCAGCTGTTCTGAATACGGCAGAACATTCCTTTGCAAATCTAACATCTATCCCAGTTGCTTCAGAGAAAGGAAGTAGAGAGCAAAAAGTAGGCAGTTGCCTCTTCATCATCACCTTAAGAGAATTTCTGAGAGATTCCTTATCTGGTGTTCAGCTGCAGCCTGAACAGCAGGGGGCACTGGCCCACAGTGCATCCGCCTGCTGAGAGAATATCTCTCCTTCCCCCTCAGTAACATCCATCCTTAGTCATCTGACTTCCCTCACACAAAAGCTCCTGACTCAGTACGTGGGCTTCAGATGTTGTGTGGGTGGCAGAAGAGCAGAGAGATTCTTAGTCTCCCTCCTACTCCCTCTGCACCTGGATACTGCTAATTCTCTACTGTCTATTGCTGTGAATCGACTTCGGTGGCTCACGTAAGTTTAAAGGGCCTTCAGAAGGAATTTTTTTTTTTTTACACTTTCTCCGCTGAGCTCTCCTTTCTAGGCTGCTGAGAGTCAGCCTCCGCTACTCTTTCTGAAAATCGTAGAGAGACAGAGGTCCTCCTCAAAGGCCCGTAGGTGACGCTGTCCATTTGAACCCACAACTCCCCTCCTGTGAGAAGATGCAACAAAAAAAAGAAGACACCCTCGCCAAGAGCCCCACATCCCTCTTTAACCAAACAGCATCTCCTCATGCATGTGAAGTCTTCAAACTTTGACATAAAGTCATCCATTTAATTCTGCAACCAATGGCCCGAGAAATCCACAATGCAATAAATTTCCTTTCTCACATTCAGAGGGTTTCTCTGCACTCAGCACTTCCACGCTCAGTTTCAATAGCCTAAAAGTCTGGTATATCCTAAAGCATTTTAGATGTAAACCTTCATAGCTTTAAAGGTCATTAACTGCGAAAGAGTTAATAGAGCCCCTTCTTTATTGCACACACCAGCCCCTTGAGCAAGCACTTGTGCCTGCTTTCTGGATACTCTGCCTCTCTCCTCACCCCAAAAGACTCTGCAGGCAGGCTGTTGATGCCATTTCAACAAAGGCTACTGTGAGAAAGGAAAATGCCTTTCCTAAGAAGAAGCCTGTTGCAGGATAAATACGGTACATACTAAGAAGCAGCACGCTTTCCTCCCATTAGTATTTATTCAGATGCCACATGTACAGTATATAGATTCAAACATACTGAGGCCAATTAAAATAAATATATCAGCTAAGAATCCTGTAATTAGATGATGGTCCATTTCTAGCCAAGGACAAAAGCAAGAAAGGCAATCTTGAAAAGAAAAATAACTCCAGGTTATTTTCCCTCGGATCATATGCAGCATAAACAAGCCGCACTTTTAATTTCTTTTCAGGGTCGTTTTCTTTCCTCCACTATTCCCTGCAAAAGGTGGGTTCCCTTATGAAGTGACAAAGAATTGCTTTCCTTTCAACCACCTCCATTGGAATATTAATTCAACATGGCTTCCTTTCCATAATAACTACAGAGCTGTCCTTGGATAGATGATGCTACTACAACAGGGGTGTCAAACTCGCAGTCACATGACGTATCACAACTTTTTCCCCGCTTTGCTAAAACAGGGGTGGGCGTGGGCAGCATGTGACACATCTGGCCCTTGGCCTGCAAGTTTGACAACCCTGTACTACAGTGTTTCTAAACCTTGGCGACTTTAAGCATAGCTGGCTGGGGAATTCTGGGAGTTGAAGTCCAAACATCTTAAAGTCGCCAAGGTTGAGAAACACTGTTGTACTACAATATACAAGCTTTCCATCTTTTATGGAAAAGAGAAAACAAGGAGGAGCTCAGTTTCCTTCCCATGCGGCCATGATCAAGCCACTTAAAAGCTTCTTTATATGAAGTTATATCAATTTGTCATAACTTCTGTTTAATTACAGGTGGTAATTTATGGCCATTTAAAAATAGTTCAAAGTTATGATGGGTTCGGAAAAGGTAATTTACAACCTCGCATTTATGACTGTTACATCACCCTTCCATTCATATGATTGCAATCTGGGCACCTGGCAACCAACTCCACATTTATGACCATGGCAACATGATCATAAATTGCTAACTTTTTTTGCTGATTTCTAGAAAAAAAAACACCTATTGGGGAAGCTAGAGTCCCTTAATAACCACCCTGATTTGCTTAATCACCACTATAAAAATTGTCATAAAATCAGGTTTGACTTGACTTATGACCACAACTTAAGTTGTTTGTGGTCGTAAGCCGAGAATTGCCTATATGTATTGTGTTGTAAACTCATTTACATCCATGCTGAATGCCTTTTGAAAATTCTTGTCATTCACTATATCATGCCTCAAGAGACAGAAAGAAACCATACACGTTTCCTTCTTAATTTATAGGTATAGAGCAAAAGTGTCAAACTCAAGCCCCAGGGGCCAGATTTGGCCCGCAGGGTTGCCCTGGAAAAAGGATTGGCCTGTGGTGCCTCTGCCAGTAAAACCGGACTCCCAATCTCAGTTTTTGGTTGGGACGGCCTCCTACAACCCTCTGCCAGTGAAAACAGAGCTTGGCTGGGCCACAGAGGGTTGCAGGAGGCTGTCCCAGCCAAAAATGGAACTCGGGAGCTCATTTTCACTGACATAGCACTCAGACCACCGCAGGTGCCCCTGACACGAGTGATGTCAAACTGGCCACGTCCACTCTGGTCACGCCACCTCAGCCCCCGAGGTCAAACACAACGCTCAATGAAATAGAGTTTGATACCCCTGGTATAAAGTGCATATTTAGGATATGTTTCATTTGTATTATAGAACATTTACTCAATCAAGAGTGCTAATTCAGTAGTGAATCCTCTGTTGGGCCTGCAAAAGATCGGACATTCAAGTCTCAACATCACCAGGTAACGCTGAAAAGACAGCCAGTCAATAGAAGCCACACCATGCTAGACAAACAAATTGACTCATAGATATTTTATTTGTGAAGGACAAAATAGTTGCATTTCAAAGCACACTTCAAGATAAAAACCCTTCCCCAAAGTTTGAATTATCTTGCTTCAATCTGAAACAGCTGTTTCAAACATGTTGTGCTGAATTCAAGGCCATTTGAATTGAGGTTTTACATATCCCTATCACAAACTTTGTTGGCACTGACCGTTAGGTAAATTTGTCACTAAGAAATATTCTGAAATTCCATTTTTTTCCAAGAAAAAAAAAGGATATGCGCTTCATCAACTGGATTTTATTTCAGGAAGGAATTAACACCAGCATCCATTTCTCTCTGAGCACCTGCCCATGAGCTGATGTACCTCCTTTTCAGCTGAAGAGATGCACATCTGCCATTTGTCTCTTCCTGCAATGCCTTATTGGTACAGATTCTTTGGAACATAACTTTTAATGTCTCTGTAATCACATTAGCAACCTTAATACCTGGGGGAAATGGCAGAATTGCAAATAAAGGTTCCATTTTAAAAGATTTATTGGGCGATATGAATATTCTATTTTGTCAGTGGAGAAGAGAAATGGGAATGAAATGGAAGTATAAAGCTTGAAACGTTCTCCCCTAAATTCCTAACCCACCCAGCAGCAGCACACAAACATATGCTATGTTACTTGTTTAAAATAGTGCAATAATTACAATACCAGCCTAAACCTGACAAGTCTGCGAACTGCAGACAATAATGCTTGTTTGCTTTCTGTGCCAGTTGTCTAAACTCTGGCAACCAGCTAATGCATTAAGGCAAGATTTCTTTAAATCAAAGCAATAGGTTTTGTTCCTTTTTTCAGCAGTGTCTTTGTCCCAGAAGGATGTCACTCAAGGTGTCATCACCCAATAATCCCACACTTTCCTCCTCTATTTGAAAAAGTCTTAGGCTCACTGCTGCCAGGGCATACATGGAAGATATGAAAAGTGTAACTGAAAATTGGCTACCAAGCCTGCACTCAGCTGCCTGAACTCAAATGAAATAAGATGCCCTATTATGACTGCTTTCTCACAAGGAGCAGAAAAAAATTAGAGCTTTCCTTTCCAACCTGGGGTTTTTTTTTGGTGGTGTTGGTTACTACAAAGCTGAAAACTGGGCCTGTATGATGGGGAGTCATGTTGGCTAAGAATTCTGGATATTACAACCCAATGGTTCTGGGGTTATATTATATTGGAAAAGGTTTGACCATTTCTTCTGATGTTAGGTATTCTCCTTTATTACAATGGCTTGGGATGGTTAAACAGTATCACCATATCAAAATAAATGCAAGCAGTTTGAATCCTCAAACATTAAAAACATTTCCTTCTCTTGGCAAAGATCTTAAGGAATTTTTTATTTTGAGTTCTTTATTAAGAATGAACTCCTGCTGCAAAAGCTACTGGGGATATGGAGTTAGCTTCATTAGCAGCCATGTCAAACCACAACTTCCAAAAACATTTCCAACAGCAGCTACGAGGGAAGGAGAAATGTGAGTGTAGAGAGATTCTCACATAATGCAGACTGAATTGGCTACAGAATGGAAGTGGTTTACCATTGCCTTCTTCCAATTCTGTTTTTGTTTTAACTTCCAAGTAGGGATATGCAAAGTGTTCCATAGATGGAACAGCTGGTTTTGGGTGGCCTGCGTCTGGATTGAAACAGGCATGTTTTGAACGTTATGGTCCATATACAGAATAAAATGTGATGTTCTTGGCAGAGATGTTAGGATATGAGTGAGGAACAGTCACTGCTAAGGGTTTTCATGGCACACCATGTGCCTGTGACACATAAAGACAAAGAGGAAAACTTTCAAAATTGGATGCTCTCAATTTATACAGTACTGAGGGGAAAAATGTCCCATTTCCAACCACAGGGGCCTGTTTGTAATCAGAGCAATTCATGCTGTTTTCTCAACCAGGAAATTGGTCAAAAGGAGCATCATCCTCTATCCTGGACCTATCTACCTCACGAGACCTTCACCTTTTTTCTGTACCTGAATGAAACAGCCTTTTCAGCCATTGCTACATTGGGATAGTATAGCACTTAGGTAAGCTTGAGGATAGAACTAAAGAAATCCTGATTACTGTATACCTTTTGCAGCTATCAGCAAACATCAACAGCAAGTTCATGCAATGTCAATTAATCAGTTCCCCATTATAATAAAGTCATTTAGACACTTAGCTCCAGAAGCCTAGATACATTAGTTTATAAGAAATTCACTAGTAAGGACCACTTACATTAGCAATGCAAATACTTTAGGCCATAGGATGCTACTACACAAATAGCCAGTGTTCCTGTTCTATCTATATCCAAACAATAGCTCATGATCTTTTTATCTACGTTCTCATCTAAGATGTCATGAAGAAAATAGTTTTCCCATTTTAAAAAATATTAGGCCATCACATAGGGGATTACACATCACAACCAACATTTCAAATTTTTGGTTATAAACCTGATATACAGCTACCTATTGGGTAATACAGTATATGCCTATTTTCCTTACATAACCAGTTGACAAGGCAGAGGTTACCTGCTGCACACATATTCTTTGCAAACTCAGTTTCATAAAATTATTTTGCTCTTCATTTATGATAAGTAGATGCATACTGAGAAGTAATCCAGCATAATTATTTTATTTGTTTATTCATTAGATTTATAGGGCCACCCATCCCACATATTGTGGCTCAGGGCAACTAACACAGTAAAACTTTCAATACAGTAACAAATAAATGAAACACATCAGAAAACAAAAACAAAAACAGCCACTGAGGACAAACCAAAAAGAACAAATTCATTTTTAACCGCCCCTAAAAAAAAACCTGAAACACATCTTCACTACCTTAATGGCTACTTCAATATTTACAATTACAAATTCTAGAGTTTAATCCACAACTCTTAAGAAAAAAACGTCACTTTTCAGAGGGAAAGGGGTTTCTTTTAATATGGTACATTTAATTCTTTGTGGTAAAAATAATTCAAAAAATTCTAACATAAATACTTGTTCCAATTAACTCAGTCACATCAGTCATTAAAAGGTGTGATCTTAAGCGGTCTACTTAGGATGTGAAAGACATGATAACAAGAGGACAGTCAAACCAGATTGAGCTCTTTAGGCAAGGCTTAAAATGTTTGTGGGCTAATATAAACCAGAATCTGCCCCATGGCAAATAAAGAATAACAGAACTGGAAGGTCTTCTAGTCTGACCCCCCTGCTCAAGCAGGAAACCCTATCATTTCAGACAAATGATTGTCCAAACTCTTCTTACAAACCTCCAATGACAAGAGCACCCACAATTTCTGAGGGCAAGCAGTTCCACTGATTAATTGTTTTAACTGGCAGGAAGTTTCTCGTTAGTTCTAGGTTGCTTCTCTCCTTGATTAGTTTCCATCCATTGCTTCTTGTCCTGCCTTCAGGTACTTTGGAGAATAGGTTGACCCCCCTCTTCCTTGTGGCAGCCCCTCAAATATTGAAACACTGCTATCATGTCACCCCTAATCCTTCTTTTCATTAAACTGCATATATCCAAATCCTGCAACCATTCTTCTATGTTTTAGCCTCCAGTCCCCTAATCATCTTCATTGCTCTTCTCTGCACTCTTTCTAGAGTTTCAACATCACAGAGAGGAAAATAACCAGAAAAAGAAAGAAAGGAGAGATTAGAACTGGAAAAGTGCAAGTCTTAGAAGAAAGGGAAAAAAGGTACGCTAACTCCTGAAGCTGGTGACTCACGAGAGGTGCTTCTAGGGTTGTAGATCCTGAAGACTGAGTTGCATTATAAGCAGTCTCTATTGTTTGGCATGTGTGGGGGTGGGAAAAGGGGGTGGGTGGGTGGGAAGAGAGAACAGAAGGAGAGAAAAACAGCTATGGAGAGAAATTTTTTTTTCCTATCATTAATGGGCTGCTCTGAAGCACAGCTTCTGCCCACATGGATTGCACATTAACATACAGCTGTAACCCTTTGTTGCAGAAGGTCTGTTAACATTAGGATTGTAGTAATAAAGTAAGCTATATTGCAGATGGGCTTTTGCAAAACATTATCTCAGAAGGGAACTTCAAGAGGCAAGAAGCACTTTAGCTTTCATACTACTGGATGCTTCTTTTTCTCTCTATTAAGGTTAATTCATCATGCAAGTTTCCTCCATGAAGAGAGGTCTACCAACTATTCAGAAGGCAACAGTTATGTTAAGTGCACAAAACATTTTGCAAAATATTTATAGAAAGATCTCATCTCCAAATATACTCAGTTTAATCTGAAATGAATCTAAAATCATTATCCAAAATACTGAACATCTAATTCTAGCCAGTAAAACACACAAACTAGGACAAATTAGTATAAGGGTATTGCAACCTTGGCAATTAGTCTCTCTGCTAAATTGTTCTTTTTTAAGAGCTGAATTGATGCTCTCGCTAATATCACCTGAACCTAAGGCCTTTCCTTCAACAGGTACAAACCACTCAGACCCCATTAATGTGAAATTGGGATATGGATGAAGAGGCTGTCACATTGTGTATCGTTTTAGAGTTATTTAAAATGAATTGTCTCCTCTCTTGGATTGACCACTGAACAGTTCAAATGGAAGGCACATCTACAATGATGAGAGGCCAGAAGCTAAATTGATGGGCACCACCATGGATCAAAGCTCTGTCCTAATTTATAAAATTGAAAAAGTCACATTCTTCCTGAAAAATTCCAGAAGGACAGTGAGACAAAGTTTACAGAAAGCAAACAGAAAGTAGGACATGTTTAACTCTGTAAGCCTTTGTGCCCTCATATATCTAGCTGACTGCATGGTTTGTGTGAATATGCCATGGACAGTTTAAATAAGGCAAGAAACTAAATAATTATGCAAAATAAATGAAACCCAAACCCTAAATTCCGGTTTGGTCATATAAATACTGAATCCAGAGTCTTAATAATTCTTTAAAAGTATGGATCAACTTCAAGCTCACTCCTAAAGCGAGGTTATTTTTTTTAATCACTTTTATTTATTACCTATGTAAGCACTGCTACTTAACACTGAACAAGGCAAATAGCCAGCAAGGGACCACTTTGGCAAACTGTTATGTGTGATTTTTGAATTAAGAAAAACAACCACCTTCTTTTTCTGGCTGTAAGAACGTACCTGAAGCATTTCTCTGGTTCAAGATCATTCCACAGGGAAGATTCATTGTGGGTTCTATTTAAAGAAGTGATTGCAACACAGATTCAATATTTCTGGATTCTTAAGAAGATTATTAGGAATAGAATACAGAATCACACCCCTCTTGTTCCACAGTGGGAATTTCACACACTCGCTTTAACAATGATATTACAACTTGCTCTTGGTTAATTTTAAACCTAATGAGCTTATGTTACCTGGCCCTCATGTAGGGAGTAGAGAAGACATTACAGTGTATCTTACAGGAAATCATATTCTGGTTAAACTGAAAATACAGCGTACAGCCGTACTGGTTTTTTTCTCCATGCAAAACACAAACTTGGTGATTTCAGCACAACGTGGCTTTTCAGAGGGGCATTGAAGGATGAGAAGTGGACATTTTGTTTTTCCTTTTTCTCTTTGCAGTTTTAGCATTGCTTAAGTGCAAGGTTACTATATTTGTAACCTAATTCTATTGAGCTGTTTTTAACCTTTTCACAGTAAAATTGTTGATAAGCTGCTCAAAGTCCTTGGGGGGGTTGGAGTAGCATATAAATTCTGCAGGAGGAGGAGAAATTTAAAACCACAAACTATAATGGAATTGAAATGCCAAACATCCAAACCATCAGGAACCATCTGGAGGAAGACTTACAAGTATCTGGGAATTTTACAGTTGGATAACACCAAGCATGGACAAGTTACAAATATGATGAGCAAAGAATACATCCAGAGTGAGAGTAGTGCTAAAGACAAAACTGAATGGTGGAAACACCATCAAAGTCAACAATATCTGGGCCATACCTGTGATACGATATACTGCTGGAATTATTAACTGACATAATTTGAAGTGGACAGTTTGAACCCAAAAACAATAAAGGTAATGGCTCTTCATTATGCATGAATCCCTGTAGTCATAATGATAAATTATGCATACCCTGCAAAAATGGAGGCAGAGATTTACTTCAAGTCAAACAAACTGTCAAAGAAAAGCATGCATTGGCCGATTACATAAAAAACAGCCAAGTACAAGCATTGGTGCAATTTAAAAATTTAATGTGCAGGAAAGAAAACATGACTACCAAAATAATGTAGTAGAAAACAAGAGCAGAATGCTCGGAAGGAAAAGTATTGCATGATCAGTTTTTACAAAAGATTGAGGGGGGAAATGGATAAAGATAAAGCTTGGCAATGGCTTACAACTGGACCATTAAAAAGAAACTGAAGGCTTAATTTTGGCTGCTCAAGAGCAAGCTATTTAAAGTAATGCGATCAAGGTTAGAATGGAGAAATCATCAAATGATTCAAGTGCAGAAGGTACAGAGGCAGGAGAAATAGTAAATCATAAAATTATCTTGTACAAAAAGATCACACAAATTCATTATAAACAATGTAACAGTTGCCAAAATGATTCATTGTAACATCTGTAAATATTATCAGTTCAGGAATGAAAAAATTGGTGGAAAAAAGTAGCTGAAAATGAGCAGGTTAAAGTATTGTGGGATTTCTGATTACACACTGATAAAGTCTTGTCCCATAACACACCAGATTTAACTATAATTGAAAAAAAAGAAAGTGTGGATAATTGATGTAGCAATTCCAAGGATATTAGAATAGAACACAAATAATTGGAGAAGATCACAAAGTATCAGGATCTGAAAATCACATCTTAAACATTATGGTATAAAATGGCCATGGTAATCCCAGTGGTTATCAGCACACAGGGTGCCATATCTAAAAATATTGGATGGCACTTAGAAAATGTACACATTGACAAAATGTCTTTATGTCAATGCCACACTGCTTAAATCTGCACATATACCCTACCCATATTTTACAACATCCTAGGTTTTTGGGAAAAACTTGATGAATATGAAAGTGAACACTATCTAAAGAACTGGTGGTTGTGATTTCATATTTTGTGCTATACTCCCTGTGTATAAATAATAAAAAGGAGAGGCACAGTAAAATTTTCAGCTGTCCCCTCACTGATGATATCACTTATCACTATATTTCATAAGATCTTCAAAGGCCACTTTAAAAAATGTGCACTCTCTTTGAAAACAAAAGAATAGAATAATGTGTGGTTTAGAATAATGTGTGACCTAGAAACTCTGGTTTGTTTTACTCTGTTTACTATCATAAGATGAAAAGCTTGTTTGTATAAACACAGATGACTCCATATAATAAGCAGAATTTGCTGACAGAAGAAACCAACAAATGTTGGCTACTTTCTAGCAATATTGTGAAATTGGTTAATGTTAAGAGGAAGCACAATGACTGTATGTTAGGGAAACATAACATCTGGGAGGATTGTTACTTGAAATTAAGCATAACAAAGTTAATCTAATTGAGAAAAACTAATTTTGTTTTGAAAAATGAAGTGATGGTTTCCACAATGGAAGTCTTGATAGAGAAAATATGTCAAAAATGGAAATGAAATCAGAAGGAAAAGCTACATATGCTTTAAGAACTACCCACCCAGGCTAACAAGGCGAAATCCAGAAAGGAGAAGTATAAATGTAGGCCCTGGTTGTAAAAAATATATGTGCAAAACATTCAAGATTCTGATTATTTCAGCTTTTTAAAGAAATGATGACTTCAGCTTCCAAGATCCATGACTGCATCTGATTCCCACCTTCCCAGCTACCCCCTAGCCCTCCCTTCCTACCTTAACTTACCTGCAGTTGCATAAGCATTTCACTGCATATTGTACCCATGTATGATTGTGTATGTGACCAATAAAATTTGAAATTGAAATTGAAATTGAATTGAAGATTATGAAAGCATCTAGATAACATTTGAAAGCAGACAGCTAAGTTTGAACAAAGCCTCAGAAGTTTCTTATATATTAAAAGGAATGTAACAATCACATGATCTGCGGAAGACAATATGGCTTTTAAAAATGGGCACATATAGAAAACTCACTTCAAGTTTAGAAAATGGCAAAGTCCAGAACCTAAAAGAGATTGTCTGTACCTGAATCTCTACATACAATTCACACAGACACATAAACACACAGACACATAAACACACGTATCCAGAAAAGATTAGTGTGGGAAATACGATAATATCAGCCATGGTCACACAATACCTCCTATACGGTTAGAAACAAATATCTCTTCTTCATCCCATATACCATCACTAATCTTACAAGCAAATGCACAAAACATCAACTTTTCGATCTTGGTGTCAATAAAAGTCTATAAATGGTTGTCAAAACTTTGCCCCCAAAAAGCATCCTGTTTTAATATTGATCAAATAGTACCTGAAGGCAGGACAAGAAGCAATAGATAAGATGCTCTTCAGAGGAAGATCCAACCTGGAACTAAGGAAAAATTTCCTGACAGTGAGAACAAATTAGTCAGTGGGACAGCTTGCCTCCCAGAGTTGTGGGTGCTCCATAAGTTTATTCTATGAAACCTATGAAATGCCCTATACTACAAAGGTAAAAGAAGGTAGGATTGAAAGGCCACATGTTCCACCACTATTAAAATAAAACACAGCTAAATTTAAACATCTGGCAGGAAGGCAGATGTGTATCTTTCTCAATCACTGTTAAAAGTAAACTTGTTATTCCAACCACCAGTTTTAAAAATGAGGTTGCACATCATGTTTTACTGCCTTGTAACCAAGAATCTGTCACACACAGAAAGAAAAAAAAGGTAATTCCTGACAGAACAGCCCTGTAAAGCTAACAAAGGAAACTGAGTCATGCAAGCATTGAGAAAAGGGGGGGAAAAAGGTGGGGCATTCAAATAAAGAAGGTGCCTAGGTGACTAGGAGACAACAAAAAAGTTGAGAAATCAAAAAAGGAGTGCAGGATTAGTCAGGAAAGTATTGCAGAAATAATTGGCCTGTAGCAAACTCTTGAACAGCATATGTAGCACAAACACTTATATACCACTTCACAGTGCTTTACAGCCCTCCCTAAGCCATTTTATAGAATCAGCATCTTGTCCCCAACAATCTGAGTCCTCATTTGACTGACCTTGGAAGGATGGAAGGCTGAGTCAACCTGGAGCCAGTTAGGATCGAACTGCTGGAGTGAGCAGTGAGTTAGCCCTGCAGTACTGCATTCTAACCACTGCGCCACCACAGCTCTTATTTCCTAATAAAATCTTAAGACAAATGCCAAGGGAATTACTAAAATAAAAATGTTCAGACCCATTCCATGGAAAAAGGTATTTTATACAGGAAAAAAGAGCACATTTTGACCAGTATGAAGATTATGACAATAACAGCAACAACAACAACAGCGACAACAAAAGTGAATGGGCATTACAAACTGCTTTCCTGTGACATCAGCACCTCTATTTCACATGGAACTAGCAATATATTGTACTAGAAGAAGGAATATTAAGCACCAGTAGGCACATTTTATTTTGTTGAGAGCCGAGAAAGACAGATTAGAGCAGGAGTTAGATCATTAATCTAATCATTTCCCCTTCTACTGGAGAATTTTTATTAATGCATGATGCCATGAGATGGTTTGTTACGCAGACTGATGCTGGTAAGGGCTGAGAGGGAGTGACTGATCCAAGTCATCTTCCATGACTAAAGGGAGGACTAGAACGTGGCTCTCCCTGCTCCTAATTAATTTTTCCTTCGCTATACCATACTGTCCCTTAAAAAAATGTAAATTTTAAAAAATCAACTTTCTGCTTAAGAAAGTTGCTACATGTATATCTCTGGCTTTTGTAGTCAAGAATTTTAAACCTTCAGTTATATGAAAAATGGAACAAGTCTGTTTCCAAAACACTGGTTTCTTCCAAAGGTTTCATTTCTCCCCAGGAATCTATGTTACCAAAAATGCACAAAGCCCTCCAAATGCTGGAATCAGCTTGCTCCAGTGGAAAAAGCAAATTCTCTAATTATCATACTAGACAGGAATAAGGAAACAGAAAAACAGGCCTTTTTCCCTGTCTGAAAAGTGCAATATATACAGTATGCATGCAAAAATGCAAATTCTTAAAACAGACAATTATGGCACAAGCATCTGGGAATCCAGCTTTATAAAGCTAACAGAACAAAGGGCTGTTCCAGGAAAAAACATCTGAAAGATTCATCCCATAATTTTTAGAACTCAAGAAGAAAACGCAGACAATCCAAAGGAAAAGATCCTGGTATATTCCATTCACACACACACACACACACATTAAAAAAAAATCCAGTTGAGTTATTCTTTTGTTGTTGAGTCTTTGCTAACCTGTCGTTTAACCAGTCTGAAGAACACTGGCCATAGAGCAGAATATAAAAAATGAAAAAGGAATATGTATTTTATGTTATATTCATAAGCTTATGAGTTGAATGAATTTGTTCCTGACTTGGTTTATCCTCAGTTTTTCTTTTTATTTTCTGATGTGTTTCATTTATTATACTTTGTTACTCTATTGATGTTTTTATTGTGTTGAATCACTTTATGTGTGAGATGTGTAATATACAAATCAAATAAATAAAAGAATTATGCTGAACTACTTCTCAGTAGGCTGTCATAAATGAAGAACAAAGCACATTTATGACACCAAGTTTGCAAAGAATATGACTGTTGCTGGTAACAACTCTCAAAGCTTATGAGCAATGCAGGTAAATTATATGTCAAATTTATAAGCAACTATTTGAATTGTTGACTATGGCTGGTAAGTATAATCCCCCGGTACGATCCCCGGATACGAAACAACTTTTGGGTTTTAAGCCCTCAAATGACTCAACTTATGTGTTTTTATTTATAAGGTCAAAAAAGCTTTTCTGCCCTAGGAATGACAGCAGTTGGGGCAGGATGAAAAAATCGATTTTGGATTTTGAAGTTTTCAACTCCATTCCTCCAGCCCACTGGAGTAGTTCTCTTCCATGTATGAAGGTATCTGAACCCCTCTGGTGGGTTGGAGAAATGGAGCTCAAATCCCAACAATCTGTTCCTGCAGCCCACCAGAACAGTTCTCTTCCATGCATAGAGCTGAATTCAGGAGGCAGCTCTTTTATTCCATCCACTTAATGAGCTAGGGCAGTGATGGCGAACCTTTTACTTACTGAATGCCAAAAAGTACACGCTTTGCACATGCCATCTGCACTTGCACTGCATGTGCAACCGCACCATCTGCACATGCGTGCAGCTTTTGCACATGCAATGCATGCATGCTGCACACAGGCACTCACGCACATATGAGCAATCATGTGTGCATGCGCAGGAGAGTTTCAAAGACCAGCTGGATTTCCTGCTGCAATCGCATGCATGCACAGCAAAGGCTCCGAAGACCAGCTGGGTCTCTGCAATCGCGCATGCATGCATGTGCAATCACATGTTCATGCTCAGCTGGAGGTAAGTTGGCCGACAGGTTGTGTGCCCAGCAAGATGGCTCTGCGTGCCACCTGTGGCACCCGTGCCATAGGTTCACCATCACGGGCCTAGGGGATGGTTTAATGTCTGCAAGTGGGAATGTCAGGATTGCAGATACTGAGTGCAGCAGTCATGTGTGTGTCTTGCTTAACAACCACTTCTCTCAACAAACAATATTCAGGTCCCAATTGTGGTTATAAGTTGAAGACTAACTGAAATCTACATAAAAAGAATTAGAAAGAGGGGAAAAATAGAAAGATAAATTACTCAACTACTGAGGAGAAGGCTGCGTTGCAATTCTCATTTTGTTTTTAAAAAGGTTAAAAAATATGGAGATGGTATTGTGACATTCATAACAAGTCACGTCACGCGAGCTTGTGAATTTGGGAACACAATCACATTTTCCATACAACAACCTGGCTTTGTCTCACATATAAAATGTAATCTGTGTGATCAGGGACATGTTAAAAAAACAGATTGCTGCATAACATGCATAAATTGTGAACTGGTATATATCTAAAATACTAAGAAGACAGCATTTGTATCACAAATACCTACAGTGAATGAAATTATATAGTAGAAGATTAAAAGGGTAGTTATTCTATTTCCTTCACTACAGTTTTCAAAATAGCCAAAGTACTATTTATTTTAAATATTTGTACTGCTGCCTCTCTTGGCCTTCTCCCAATCACTATTGGGGTTGTTTTTTGTTTTGGTTGCTGTTGGATGAATACGAACTGTCTTCTAGTACATGTTAAAAGGAGAAACCTATTTTTTTCAGACTGGATGTTAACTGCCCCAGAACAGAGGGAGTTGGCTGAAGGATAGCCTAATCAATGAGTATAAATCCATATTATAGCAAGGAGAATTTCACAGATGCCATTGCCTTTGGAGCAGAGGTGAAATTCAGCAGATTCTAGCAGGTTTGCTAGAACCAGCAATACATTTTCTAAGTACGTAGTTCAGAGAACCGGTTGTTAGAAGAAATCTCCTTTTGTGTTTTTCTACTTTACAGGATTAATCCTGTCAGGAAGGCAGGAAAGAAACATTCTGGTGTTGTTTCTAGCCTAATCTTTATTGCCCTGCTTACAGAAACTGCCCACCCAGTCACATGACACCCCCCCCCCCAGCCACGACCACAGAACCAGTAGTAGAAAAAGTTGAATTCCACCACTGCTTTGGAGTCCAAGTTATTTGCCTTTCCCAGTTATAGGGTGAGATACCTAACTCTCCACCCACTCCAAAGAACTTAGAAGATGGAAAGAGACGTGACTGCATGGAAAGATGAAGAAAAAAGAACCATATGCAGAGATTTATTCCTTCTTCATTTGTCCTGAGAGGCAGCTCAAAGTCAGGAGAATATTTTTACTGCTATTTTACATCTGACCTTGAAGCTGCTTGCTTATGATTAATAGTAGTGCATTTTTAGTAGGACGTGGTTTGGTTAACTCCTGACAAAACTTATTCTGACATTTATCAAAAACTTTCATGTGCCTTATCAGAAAATCTTCAGAAATGGTCTTGAAAGTTTTGGCTCTTATTCAGCATTATTATAAAATGAAATGGGATATTTTTTTGATATCAAACAGAAAAAAGGGAGCAAAAGATTATGCTGACATAATCTAAATAATTGTTTTGGTTAAAAAAAAAGTTATAAAACAAAATTTAAGAATGTGGAATTGAGTGCAAACGTAATAATTTGGTACAAAATGAAACATTTTACTCAAGACTTGTTCCCAGGGGCACTCATGTTTACATGCAGACAGAGGGTATAATTTATTAGTTCAGAGACTGTACAATACAGAAGCAGAGATACTAATTACAAAATGAAATTGTATGAGGTAGGCATCATCAATTTTTTGCATGAGGAAAAAAAGTTATCATTTTGTATTAAAATACACTCAATTGCTACAGAAATTCAAATTCAAATTCAAATTTATTGGTCATATACACAGTCATACATGGTACGATATTCAAATTCAAATTCAAATTTTATTGGTCACATGCACAGTCAATTTTTATTTTATTTTATTTTATTTTATTTTAT
>JAEANM010006663.1:0-18403 GCA_017656035.1 Myanophis thanlyinensis | reverse complement strand
GTTTTGGTTTGTTTTTTATGTTATGTAGGTTTCTTTTTTGTTTTTTCTTTAATGTTATGTGTTTTTTTTGTGTGTGTGTGTATGTGTCTTAAAATAAAAAATTCTTTAAAAAAAAAAGTCACAACAGCACCAAAAAAAAGGGACCGATGACCTTTTTTCACACTTACGACCGTGTGTGTGTCATACAATCAAAATTCAGAGGACAGAATGGGCAGCCGCTCATATTTATGACGAGTGGGTCGTGCGATCCACTTTTGGACAAGATTCACTTAACAACCGTGTTACTAACTTAACCCGCTTAACAACAGCGGCAAGAAAAGCCACGGAAGGAGGCAAAACTCACTTTAAGAAACACATGTCTGCCTGAACCGCGGGAGTGTTGGGGCTCCCTTATGGTCGTATGTTGAGGACTACCCGTGCGGAGGTCAGCGGACGGAGGGTCTCGTTACCTTCCACTGCTTCGGTGAGGATCAGCTCGAGGGGCTCTTTGGGACGGTGCTTGAGGTCCTCCACCAGTCGGAAGACTCGGAAACGGGGGTGTTTGATGCGCGGCTCGCGGTCTTTCTTGCCCAGCGGGACTTTCCACCAGCGCTGCACGATGACCGTCTCCTGCGAGGCAGAGAAGTTGGGGAAGGGCTCAGATGTGGGACACCCTCTCCCCCTTCCCTGAGAGCCTCCTGACCGTCTGCTCCTGTTCCCGTCCCATCCCCCAACAAAGAGGAATTTCACCAGGATTTTTAGCCAGTTGGGGAAAATAATGCAGGACTTGTGATGCACATGTGAAACGGGTGGGCAGAAAGTCCCGGGATGGTGGGGTGGAGGAAGCCGAGTGGGGCTGAGTGGGACCCCCCCCCCCCCCAAGCTGAGCTGGATCTAGCAAGCCACAGCGTTTCTTTTTCCTTCTCTCTTTCTCTCCTTCCTTCCATCTTTCCTTTCTTTTCCCTTCCATTCTTCTGTCTCCCCTCCCTCCCTCCTTTTCCTTCTCTCCCTTTTTCCCATCTTTCTCTCCTTCCTTCTATCTCTCTTCCATTCTCTTATTTCATCCTTCCTTCTCTCCTTTTCTACTTTTTCCTACCTTCTTCTTCTTCCCTTCTTCCTTTTTCCCTTTCCTATTTATCCATCCAGCCATCTCCTTCCTTCCTTTTCTCTTCTTTCCTCCCTCCTTTTCCTTCCTGTTTTCTTTCCCCCTTTCCTTCCTTTCTTTCTCTTCTTTTTCCTTCCTTCCTTTTTTACCCGTGTCCAGAAAGCCCATTCAGACGACCCATCTTCTCCCAGGCCACCCACTCCCCTCTTTGGCCCTGGGCAGAATCGCAACACCCATCCTGCAGCCATCTGCATGGCCGCTGTTCTCTCCTGGTGGTCCCCCATCCTTCCCACCACCCCGCCAGGACTATCCCGCTCTCCCCTGCCAGATCGGACCCCGAAGGCTCCCTCCCGGCCCGGCCCTGACGCGCTCACCCGGGGGGCGGAGAGGCGCAGCCCCCGGGCAACGAGAAGGGCGAGAGACCCCGCCGGCGCCCCCCGCACCGCCCGGCACAGCCCCGCCGCCATCATGGCTCCCGCCGCGCTGCAAACCCCGCCCCCCACGACTGCGCAGGCTCGGAAACTAGCCAGGCCGCGACTAAGCCCCGGCCTCGCGTAGCGCCGCCTGCCGGGCATGGCCCTCTACTTGCGGGTGGCGCCGCCACGGCAGCGCGCGGCTTTTGGCTCGGCCGGGCCGGAGGGATACTGAGCGGGGGAGATGCCTCTCAATAATTGGGGTCTGAACTATGGTTGCTTCTGAGCGTGCTCAGAGTGCCTCGCTCCCCCTCCCCCATGGATGCAAAAGTTTAATGGGGTGGGAGTGAAGGGGGTCTCTGAGCATGTGAAGAGGGCTGTAATCACCAGCAAAGGCAACCTGCCTCCCTGCCATGGATTAACAACATGGTAGTGAAGGGGCAATATGAGTATGCACAGAGGGCTGGCTCCCTGCCAAACAGAAGGGAATGTAGTGCCTCTGAGCATGCACAGAGAGCTTTTCCTCCTGAACATGAGAAAGGCCCCCATAGATCCTCCAATTTGGGTGGTTGGAAAAAGCTTATTTCCTTCCCTTCCAATGCAGAAAGAGTTCCCCAATGGCACCGTGCCCCTGAGCATGTACAGAGTGTTTTCTTCTTTCCCAGAACCCCAATGTCTTTTAATCTTTGAAAACAAACCACCCATGTGGCTATAAATCCATCGAACAATGACACCCCTCTCCATAAACCAGTTTTGTGATGCCCATGTATACAAGCCACTATGGGAGGGGGCAGAAGTGGGAGGAGCTTAGCATCGTGGTCACAATGGGGGGGGATGTCTGTTGTCCCTGACTGGTAGTTGCCAGTCTGAGGCCACTGAGTCACAATAGGGCCCTTGACTTGGGGGTCCTGTCCCTCAGGGGCCACTCCTCCCTGGGCAGATGCCACCCAAGAGCCAGAGACCGTCCAGGGACCTCGCTGCCTGCTTTGGGGCGACGCTAAGCCTGCTTGGACCCCCCCTTCGAGCTTCACCCGAACTTCGCCCTCGAGGAAAAATGACCCCCTCAAACAGCCAGTGAGCCTCTGCAGCGCCATCTGGGCACCACTGCCCGTCACAGCTGGCTCACCCCTGGCTAAGCCAACAATCATGGCTTGCTGACCCCTGGTGGCCAAACCTGGCAAACCCAGATCCTTCCCCGTTCAGCCATTTGGGTTGATGGGATGCTCGCTGGTAGAGCAAAAATTAATACGTCCCGCTGAAATTATGCACTCTGGATGTTGTGCCAGCCTGCGACACAAACCCATGGCTTATTCTTGGCCGATCCAAGGTCACCCAGAAGGCGAGAGGCATGGGAAATGCACTTCAACTTTTGGTCTTTGCATTTGGCACGGCGGCATTCCAACTTTACAAACTTTTTTGTTTTGCTCAGTTCACGTTTGCAGCTTGGGGGTTAAAAACAAAAGGAATTATTTTTTTTTTAAAATGTAAAGGATGTCAAAATGTCACTTTTTCTCTTCTCCTCTGGCCAGGGACCCCCTTGTCTGCCCTGAGACTTTGAGTACCCATCCTCGCTACTGCCCGCAGTGCTCCTGAGTTCGAGGGCGCCAGCCCCAACTGGCGCGGCCTCAGCAGCCCGGCAGACTGGCTGAGCCCAACTGAGATCTACAAGGTAAAGATGTACAAAAACTCGGTTTCAAACCAAGCCTGTGGAAGAGGACTGATGGATACGACTGGGAAGACTCCCACTTTTTCAAACTTGGTAACTTTTAAGGGTGACTGGACTTTCAAATTCTGCTTTTTCAAACTTGGAACTTTATAAGTGGACGTCAACTACCAGAATTCCCTAGTTGGGAGAGCATGATGGGCACTGTAATGCAGCTGTGATGGCAAGAGCCTTTTTCAAATGTGCCAACTTTAAAATGACTGTGGACTTTATTGACTCTGTTTTCAAATTTGCCAACTTTTAAGGTGGCTGGACTTCAACTCCCAGAATTCCCCAGCCAGCTGGGGAATTCTGGGAGTTGAAGTCCAACCATCTTAAAGGTTGCCAATTTCAAAAATACACTACTTACACTGCCAGGCTATTATGATTCTCCCTTAGAAGCAGGCAAGTAATTTAAAAAGAAAGGAATATTTAACGTAGAAGCATGCAACTTTTCACTGTGACGTCTGAATTGCCTAATTGGTGTTTCATGCATTTTCCGTGCCCTTCCTAACAGGCTGCCAACCTCACTGTTTTTGCTAGCGACCATCAACACCCCGACCAGCCAGTGCAGCTGGATTTCCACTTCACCCGTGGTAGCCAGGGTGCCAGTCATTGGCATGGCCTTCTGCAAGGACGTACCCTTTTCTTGGACATTCCTCGCTTGGCGCTGGATTTCAACAGCCGGGAAAGGTGGGAAAAGGCCAAAAAAAAAAAAAAAATGTGTTTAAAATACGGGTGGCATTTTGGATCAAAGGTTTGGCATCCGGGGGAAAAGGAAGGAAAGTTTGGTTTAAAAAATAGGAAGCAAGTTGCTAGTCCTCAAGAACTCACCCAATAGGAATCCCAGAAAGCAAGTTGGTCCAAAGAGTGATTTGCTTCGTAATCGTTGCGAGAGAGGTCATAAAGTGAGATGTGACTCGCTTGAGGGTGGCGTTAAAAGCGAGGGAAATTCTGGTCATAAATCGACTTACCTGCATGCTCATTTCCCAGAAGTCTCCACGGTTTTTCCTTGTGAAGGACAGTCAGAAATCTTTGCTTTGCAAGATTAGTGTTTATTATTAAAAACTTGAGTGGTTGACAGCTTTGTCTGATTGTAGCTTGACTGCTACGCTGGAATACATCGAAGAAAACACAGGTGCAGACCAGGTGCTGGTAAACTTCCGTAAGGCTCGGCGAGACCGAGGTAAAATAAGAACTTTTTTTTTTTTAACCTTTTATTCTGGTGGTTTTGGCCTCCTTATTAATCTCAATTATAAAGGAAAAAGGGAGAATTTGTGAAGAACGAAATTGGAAGACCACAAGGGTTCCCAAAACAGGCATGGTTAAAACACAGGCAAAGTCCTTTGACTTACAGCCCCCAACATGTGTTGCTAAGCGAGACAGTTAAATGAGATTTGCCCCATCATTTCAAGACCGTCTTCTGTGCCAGTTCTTAAGTGAATCCCTCCTGCAGCTGCTACGTTAAGTGAATTTGGCTTCCCCGTTGAGATCGCAAAAGGGGATCGTGATCCCGTGAACGTCATAAATACGAATCAAACATCTGGTCATGTGACCGTGGGAAACATTGCAAAGGCTGCTAAGTTTTTTTTGAAAAAACAGTTCTTTTTAACGCCCTTGTAACTTCAAATGGCCGTTAAATGAACTATTGTCTACCTGTACCTTCTCAGCAGGCCAACACCTTGTCAAAAGGGGCAGAAAGGGGGGGGGCAAAGCTTAGCGATAAACCCCAATTGAATCTGAGGGGCACCTGCTAACCCCCCCCTTGCTTTCCCCCCTCCCCTTTGTTTCTCTCTCCTTTCCAGGCGACTTGCTACGAGCTTTCGGCTTCTTGGGTTTCGAACTCGTGACCCCCAGCCACCCTGGCCTGCCCCCCTGGGAAGACACCATCTTCATGGCTTACCCCCTGGAACGCGACCTCGGCTGGGATCCCCGACCAAAGATGGAATGACGCTCGTGGGGGGGCCCAGAGGAAAGGATGGGGCCGGGGGGGGGACGACCAACCCCCTCCCCGTTTGGAGCAGCGTGATTTCTGAGCCCCTTCACCCCCCCAAAAAGGCATTAAAAGTGGCATGAAAGCTTAGCAGCTTATGAGACTAGGGAGGGAGGGGCAGATCAGGGGAGACCCTCCTGCCGTCCCAAATCTTCCGTCCCACCCAACGCAAATCGGGTTTGGTTTGTGGCCACAAGACGTGCAGCATCCGTTGTCCTGTCTCCCCACATCCTACAATTCTGCCCCCCTCCTCCCCCCCCCAAAACGGGCTGAATCTTCTTCACCACATCATGCCCCCCCCCCACCCGCCCAGCTGCATATTTGACTCAGGAGAGGAACTGCTAAACACCAGCTTTTTATTTCGGACAACATATATATTATATATATAAACCGAGACGTTCTTGGCTGAAAAATGCAGCCGCCTTCATCATTTGCCCCTTTTGACGTTTTAAAACATTTCTCGTCCCTGTATTATTATCCCTTCTCCTTTTTTAAGACCTTTTTTGTGCCAGGCCAAACAAACCTTTCCAGACAGGTGGGAAAAAAGCGTGTTTTTTTTTTTTTAAAGAAAACAAGGGATGGATTCAGGGGTCTTAACAGCCCAATGTGAACATAAACTCAGGGGGCGTTTTTTTTTTTTTTGGGGGGGGGGGGCCAGAAATAGCCTTCCCTCCCCTGGTCTTCGGTGCGACTTTCCCAGAGAAATGGCGATACAGGCAGCTAAAAAAATGTTTCAAATTCAGCTCGCCGTTCAAAAGCTACCCAGTGCAGCCAAACGGTGCTAACAGAAATTCGTTTGTTTTTTTTTGGGGGGGGGGGGTGCTGAGGGATTGTGCTTGGAGAGGGGAGGGCTGCATTCCCCCCCCCACAAGATTCCCAACGGTCCCTCCGCCGGGTGGGATCTTTCTGTGTGTGGCTCCTCCAAGAAGCAGATCTTTTCACAGGCAGATCTGAAGAGGAAAAGGAAAGAGAAAAAAATGGGCAGAAGTTTAAGATCCGCTCTCTGCAAACAAAACAAAACAAAACAACCCAAACAAACCCCAACGGGTTGGATCTGGAGTGCAAATTAAGCCAACCCCCCCAAAAAATTCTGAGGAACCTGGTTTAGACCAAGCCATCATCAGATTAGATTTTTCTGAACTAAATGGTGGATGGACAGTGCCATGTGGAAAAGGGGGAAGGACCTTAAATGCCCCAAATTAACGGGGGTTTTAAATTGGTTTTTAAATCTTATAATTTTAATTTTTTTATTCAACCACCCATTTCTTTTTAATTTGTTTTTTAAATGGTTATTAATTTATTGTTTTTAGATGGTTGCACACCGCCCCGAGTCCCTTTTTGGGAGAGGGGCGGTATATAAATTGAATAAATCTAAATCAAATGGCTCTGAAAGAAAACCCATTGCTGAGGGTTTTTGAGACTGGGAGGCAGCAAAACACAAAAGACCCCAGATTGGGACCAAGCAATCCAAGCCCCCCCCAAAGCCCCTTAATTCTTGGTGCAACAGCACTCCGAAGTTTTGCTCCTCACCGGCTGGCCTGCCTTCCTTCCTTCGGAGGCTCAAAGCATCACGGAGTTTTCCTCCCCTTCCGACACCACGGAGATGATCTCTGCAGAGATTATCAAGAGACAAGATTGGCATTTTGGGTGGGAGGGCAGGAAAAGGGAGTGGTGGTGGGTCGTTGGGAGAAGGATTCCCGCAGGAGGTTTGTTAGCAGCCAGCAGGGAAAAAGAAAAAAACGGGTTGGAAGAAAAGCGCCATCTCCCCGGGACTCTTGCCGCGTACCGGATAAATTCTCCAACGACGTCCCTGCGTAGTTTCCCTGGGGAGACAAAGCAGAGAAGCCAGAGTTTTACAAGGGGTGGGAATTTAAATATCGTAATAATATATTAAATCGGTATTCAAGTGGGGGGAGGGAGGGAGAATAACATGCATATATTATGTGTTGGGTTGTGTGTTTTTTTTAAACGCACCTTTTAAAATATCTTAAAATGTTTTGCGTTTTTTCCCCTTTCGGAGGGTTTTGTTTATGGGACCCTTTTTGAAGTTTTGTGTTTTAACTTACTTTTGGAATTAAATAAAAATCTTGAAAAAGAAAAGCCACCCTCCCCAACAGATCCTTAAGTTTGCAAGCCAAAACCAGAGCATGTTTATTTTTGCTATTATAATACTCCTATTTGGGTGGAGGGTTGGACTGGAAGATCTCTTAAGGTCCCTTCCAGCGCCCTTTCCTTTCTCCTTCTTTCCTTTCCTTTCTTCCTCCCCCATTTCTCTTCCCTCCCCTCCCCCTTTCCCTATTCCTATCCCATCCTTATTCTATCCTCATCCGCAGCAACATAGACCTCTCATGTGGACTAGCCACATAGCCGCTGCTTGCCATATCAGCCAACACAAAAGAGGCTCCCGAATACCAACCAGATTTCCGGGCAGATCCCTCGAAGCTTCCCCGTCTTCGTCCGACAACTTCCGCACCGCGTAGCCCAACCGGATCAGCTCCTCTCCCACGTCGACAAACTGCGGAAGAGAAGCCGCCACCCTCGGTGAGACAGATCTCACCCCCCCACCCCCCAAAGAGCCCTGTGGGTTTTTTCCCCTTTTGAAGGTCCAAGCCGGGGCGGGGTCTTCTCACCTGCCCGTCGGCGGACTGGAACAATCGGACGTAGGGCCGGACGCTGCTCCCTGCGGGCACGTAGGTGCAGATCTTGCAAAATACCGGTTTCCACTGGGCGCAGTGGGTCAGGCGGTCGAACTCATCCAGGGCGGCCTCTTCCCAACGTGGCCCTAGAGCAGGGAAGTCATCGAAAGTCAAGGCCAGAAGCTGAAGGCGGGGTTAAACTTCTATGGGGGGGAGGGTTGGGGGGGGGTCCCTGCCGCTCTTGGGAACGGCTGAATTGCAAAAGCTTGATGGCTTGTGGCTGCCCCAGAAATCCCCAGATAGTAAGCCAGCTTTTTAAAGATGGGTGGACTTCAACTCCCAGAATTCCCCAGAAAGGAAGGAAGCTTTTAAAATAGGTGGACTTCAACTCCCAGAATTCCCCAGAAAGGAAGAAGACGTAGAGACTCACCACTGGGGGCCACACCGGCCAGGCTGCACTCGATGGCCTGGAAGGGGAGACCTAGGAAATCACTCCTTTGCATCCCCCCAAAAGAAAGAAAAATAAAATAGGTTAAGAGGAGGGGCAGAAGACCCCAATCCCGGCCACCCCACCCCAGTTCTCGCCCCAATATTCTGTCTCTCGGTTGTTCTTCGCCCCAATGGACGAGCTTTCTCGCCGCGGTCGCTAAGTGAATTCCTGAAGCTAGGTTAAGTTCAGTAAGCCTGGCTTTCTCCCCTTGTCAAGAGGTCGCAAAAGACGATCAAATGACACTGTGACTGTCGTAAATGTGAACCAATCCAAAGCTTGATCACATGGACCAAGGGGGCTGCTGCAACTGGTCGTTAAAGTGTGAAAAAACGGCTGCAAGTTGCTGTTTTCAGTGCTGTGGTAACTGGCCACTAAGCAAGTGGCTGTAAGTCGAGGATTACATGCATGTCGCCGTTTCACAGGCGGGACGAGAGCCCGGCTAACGTCCCACGAGCATCAAACTCCCGATGTCTCCAAACCTCTTGGCCACGACCACCGAGGACCCCAATTTCCACATCCCTTGTTTGGGGGGGACGACGATCCTGGCCCGTCCCTCACCGCAACAGCCGCAGCTTCTCCAGGGGGGCCTCTCCATTGTCCCCAAAATCCACATAATAAATATCCAGGTTGCCGTTGTCCAAGGTCCCCAGGATCTCGGCCCGATACCAGGAACGGTCTTCGGGGTAGTAAGCGGCTACGATGTCCCCCACCTGCACACCTTCCAGCTGGGGGGGGGAGGGGAGGGGAAAGACGAGGATGAGGGGGGGGGGGTGATGGAAAGTGATGCAACCTTCTTCCTGCCATTGGGGTTCCCCCCACAACCAGCTCCCCACTTCCGGAGGGGGCCCCTCCTCACCTCGCCGCCATCGTCATCCTCGTAGTGTTTCGTCATCTCCTGGATGAGTTTGTCCAGACGGAGAGCTTTCACGCCGATAATCTGGATCCAGAAATGGCCGGGGTTTTCCGAGGCCGAGACGTAGACCTCCAGGTGATCTTTGGCGTGGATGCTGAAATCCGGGCTGGGGACTGAGAGGAAAAGGCAGATGGGTCAGGGAGTCGTGTTGAAGGCAAATGGGTTATATTGGGGGTCCCATTTGGGTAGAGCTCTCTTAAAAGCAGGAAAACTGACTGCGTTTCATAATACAGGGTAAGTCCTCGGCTTACGGCCGCCATTGAGGCTGGGATTTCTGCTGTTTGTGAGGATGCACTCTGCCACCGTCATAAATACGAGTCAGTTGCCAAGCATCTGAATTTCGACCGTGGGGAAGGGCTGCAACAGTTGTGTGAAAAACGGTCGCAAAGCTGCTTTTGGTAACTTTCCAACGGTAACAATCACATTAAGCCACGAGACCTGGGCTGATCTGATCCTCCAGGTCCTGAAGCAGTCTACCCCCCCCCCCCCCAATTTTGTTGTTCACCTTCGAAGACGGAGCTCAGCGCAGGCCAGGGATTTATGGGGGACCCTCCTGCTCCGCTGGACTCTTGGGGATCCTCTGGGCGATGATCCGGTGGCCCGTCGCCAGCCTCTGGCTGGAGGTACCCGAGATCCGGCGTCTGATCGCGAGGTTCCGCACGCGAGTAAGGCTGCTGCCCTGCGTCGCCGGCTGCTGCCATCTCCCTCCGGGTGCCCAGCGGCTGTTTCCGTAGCGGGCGTGTCGACACAGATTGCGACAACTTGGTGCGGAAAGCTTCGTCCTCTGACAGCTTCTCGTGGATCAATTCCTGCCGGCAGAAAATGGATCAGGAGGAGAAGGTTCTCCATTGGCCCTAAATTCTCTCCGGCTGGGCTATCTGAGGATGATGGGAACCGTAGACTCAAACACCCGTAAGGAACTGTCTGGGTTTTTTTTGGCACAACGCCCTTATGAGATAGGCCATGTCACTTCCCAAAGGGCTACCTGTGCCATGAAAGCCACAACCCTTTGCCGCCCCGTCTTGGGTTCGAGATCCTGGTGATCCTGCACACGCTCGGAGGGCGCGAGAGGTTGGGGAAGAGAGAGAGAGAGAGAGAAATGCAGCCCGGCGAAGGTCTCACCTTGGCAGCCTGGACCTCCTTGGGAGTCCCGGAGAGGGTGACGATGCGGGTGAGCGACAGGGCCCCCTCCCCTGCACGCTCACAGTTGACCTTGGCCCCGGTGCTCCGGCATATGGCCTTCACCGTCTCGCCACCTTTCCCTGGAGAAGGAAGGAGAGGCACAACAGCAGTGAGGGACAAAGAGAGGGGGGGTTTTTTCCCCATGTCTAAGAGCACCCCCCCCCCGTGGGATCCACAGTTGTTCTCTGAGCTGGGTTGGTTTTTCTATGCAGATGTTTCATGACCCAGCTAGGGAACGGTATCAGTGCTGGGAAGAAAGTGGGGGGGGGGGGAGGAATTAAATTTTGGGGTTATTCTTAATTCATTTAAATTGATTTTAAAGTGATATTTAATTGGCCATTGTTTAATTATTTTAATTGCTTTTAATTGTATTGTATTGTAGTATTGATATTTGTTTTTTATTGGCTGTGAACCGCCCCGAGTCCTGCGGGAGAGGGGGCGGTATATAAATTAAATAAAGAATAAAGAAAGAAAGGAATTGGAGAAGGAGAATAAGGAAGAGGATAAGAAGCAGAAATATAAGAGGAGGAGGATGAAGAAAGGAGAACAAATAAAAAGAAAGGAGTTTGGTTCTTTCTGGGCAGACGTTTCCTTACCAAACTAGGCGATGTCATCAGTGTTATGCGCCCCCCCCTTAAAAATCCCAGCTCTCCGTTGCCAGCTTCCCAAAACACTGCAAAAATCGGCCCTCCTCGAAGCTAAAAGCACGCCATCAGGGTCTCCAGCGTAGGCCGGGCTAAAGACCACCGACCCTTGCAGCCCCTTACACCCCACCAGGAAAGCTTTCAAGGGCTCCGTGGGGAGGAAGCGGTACCGATGATGCGGCCGATGGCCCGATTGGGCACGGAGATCTTCTCCGCCACGGGCAGGCTCTCCTCCAGGATCTGGTGGATGGCGGCTTTGGCCTTGCACACCTGGACCGGGGAGCCCGAGATCCGGATCAGCCGCTCCTCGCCGGATTCCTCCAGATCGACGTTGATGCGGGCGTGGGTCTCCTTCCGCAGCTGAGGAAGAGAAGGAGAGAAATATTTTTTTTTGGGGGGGGGGGGGGGCTCGCCCAGCTCCTGGGGTTCTCTTGGAGGATGGAAGGAGGGGAGGGGTCTCCACCCCACCGGAAATCCCTCCCCTTCTTCCACTTGCCTGCTTCACCTTGGACCCCTGCCGGCCGAGAAGGTATTTCACCGCCTCCTGGGGCACTTTCAGCACAAATTCGATCTCCTCTTCCCCCACGTACGGGACCCGCTCTTCTGGGGATGGGACGAAAGCTGAAGGCCTGAGAGATCCAGTCCCCCTCCCCACTTTAGGAGGTACCCCAAAGCTAAAAGCCCCCCCTCCCTCCAGCCCATGAAACATGGGCAAACCTGGTGGGGCCCTCCTCCTTCTCAAAGCCCCCCACCTCAGGAAAAACCCCAAGGGGGGGAAGAGAGGGAGGGAGGGACACGGGTGAAACATCGTCCAGCAGAAAAAGTCCAGGTTTTGTCCCACCTGGGATTGAGTTGGGGGTGGGGTTCAACATTGCAAGGGAGAGGGGTGTGAGTGGGTGGGGGTTGGGCTGGCCCGCTCACCTTGGTCCTCCCGGTATCGGCAGTACAAGATGTAGAGGATGGCAGCGCTGGCTGGGATGCCCAGACCCAGGGCGAACTTCTGCAGGCCGGTCAAGGCTCCGGCCCAGGAGCTGCGTTGGTCAGCCATGGCTCTGCAACCTCCAGCTGTCCCCTAAGCATTGGGTGTGTGTGTGTGTGTGAGGTCCCAGCGGGAAAAAAAATACCCCAATTAGATTGCTTGTAAAGAGTTTGGTTTTCCCAGCCATTTAAAGGGGTTTGGGTCCCCCCTCCCTCTCTGGCCTCCCCCAGGGAAGGGGGGGGGGAAAGGAAGCAAGCGAGTGGCTCCAACTTCTTCCTTCCTCCTGTAGATCTTTCCAAGGAATCCACCCAGGGAGGCCTGGATCCCCTCCTCTCCCCCCCACCAGCTGCAGAACAAAACCGAACATTATTATTCTTATTTTTTGGGGGCAAACCCTGCCAAAAAAAGGGGAACCCCAAAAAGCCCCAAGAAAGCAGCGGGGGTGGGGTGCTCTAATGCAGGCTCCCCTCCCCCATGCAAAGCCCATGGGAAATATCCCCCCCCCCCCATCCTCTAAATTATTCTAAACCCTTCAGGAAAGTTTTTCTTTTTCTTTTGCTCTCCTTTCTGGGGAAGGGGTGGGTGGGAGGCTTGACCCATTGCAGCCCATCCGTTTGCCTATTGCCTCCCTCCCTCCCTCCCTCCTTTTGCAACCCGATAGACTGCCCCTGCCTCTGGAAGCTCCATTTCCCCCCCACACTTGCACAACGAGAAAGGGAATAAGAAAAGCTTTTTTCTTTCTTCCCATACTGGCCTGGTTGGGGCTCTCTTCGCCGCTCTTTCTCTCCTCCTCCTCCTCCTCCTTTTAGGGTCCAGAGATATTGGGGAGGGGGGTCTCCCCCCACTTAATTGGCATTTAATTCAATTTAATTTAATTCTTCTTTCGCCCCCAAACCCCCCTTTTATTTTGCCAATAATTCAAACCCGGCTTGCAGTCGCTCTCTTTTTATGCCAAGAGCTTTCCTTGCAAACGGAGCATCATCCCGGAAAGGGTCCCCATCCCAAGTTCTCCCCGCGGTCCTCCCGCTCTACGCCCCGCCCACAGAACGAGCCCTACCTTCCCCAACTGCCTCCTCTCGCCGTCTCCGAGCGCCGCCTCTGCGGGACCCCTATTTATAACCTCTCGCTCCGCCCCTCTCGCCGCGCGCGTGCCTTGCAGCCAATCCGGTGGAGAGACACCTACCCGCCGACGGTGGGTCGGAATCAGAAAGGAGTGGCCAATCGGGAAACAGCATTTGCCTCCCCCCCCCCAAGGTTAACCCATAGGCGATAAGAAGAGAGCAGGCAGGAGCCAATCAGCAGCGAGCGTGGGCGGGAAAGAGGGAGTTTTAACTGTCGCTCCTGCACCTCGCGAGCGGCACTTGGTTTCTAAGCAACGTCGAAGGTATCCCAGGATGCCTTGCGCTCCCAGGGGGCTGCTGAGACGCCATTGATTACCCATAATGCCCTGAGCAAACTCATGATTGACAGTTAAAAAGGGATTCTTTGAACCAATCCCAAGTTTTAGTAAGTTTTGCACAATAAAAACTGGACCCCGCTGAATCAGTTCATCATCTTTTATCCTAAATTGACAATATAATTCAAAAATTTCCCCATTTTGGGGGGCTAAAATATCAACTTCACAGTCCACAGTTGGCAGCTTTGCTGCTCTTGCAAACCCCACCCCCAAAAAAAACAACAACGAAATAATCCTGTGTGCATGGATTGAGAACAATTCCTAACCATAGTTTGCACAACAAACCAAATCTTGGTTTCTTGCCATGCATCAAACCTTTATGAAGATTTGTGGCTGGCTTTGCAACCCTAGGAAGCCTAAATGTGAACTTTGGAGGGGAGATAGTGGCCCCAAACCTCCCCGTTAGGAACCGATGGGGATAATGGGTAAGGGAATCCCCAAACCAATCTCCCAATGAAGGATTCTTGCTGAAAACTTTGCACCCAAATCTCCTTGTATTTATTTATCATTATAATACCAGCCAGAGCTCCAAAGTTAACCAGCGTCTCTAAATCTCCCCTTCCATTGTGTGGCTCTTGTAAAATTCAAATTAAATTATCGGCGTAGCTTCTCAATTTATCTAGGCATAGCCGATCTCTGAAACAATCTTTTGTAAGGTACAAAATGCCTTCTCCCGTCAGCACAGAAGACACACAAAATTGTGTTTCTGAGGGGTAGTTCCTGTGGTTAAGCAAAGACAGTCGTAAAATGAGTTGGCCCTGTTTTGTGACTTTCCTCCCTGCCTCCATTGTTAAGGGAATCACTGCACTTCCTCAAGATCAATATACACATTTCACTGCATTTCGTACCATGTATGACTGTGCATGTGACGAATAAAATTTGATTTGATTTGATTTGAAGATATAAAACACGGCTGCTAAAAGAGAAGAAGAGATGTGAATGACGAGAAGGCGTAGTAGAGAATGTAACTGCGTGTATTGAGAAGGACAGATAACATTTACAAACAAGCAAAGCAATCCATAAATAAGATTTTTAAAACAACAAGGACTGCAGACATGTTAGTTTTTTTAACAGAGGCTGAGATTTGCAAGCTGCCATTTAATCGTGTACACAGAATGATCATAATTGCAGAAATCTGACAGATTGCTGGGCGATTCTGTATTGGAAAGGATGATAATGAAGTCTTCAAATCACAGAGCCAGACATAAGCGACCAGTCTCTATTTGGTGTTAAATCCATTTCCTTCTTCTTCCCCTTTTCCCTGGAATATGTCTCTGCTTTTCTATTGTTATGCTGGGAAAAAATGGTGGGTTTTTTTTTTTTTTGTATTCTTTCTTATTTTGCAGAAAAGTTATTCAGACTTCAACGTCAGACCCTTCAAAAAGGCTGCACAGAAATTTGCAGGCTTCAGGAATATTAATCCGTGGTGGGAGATTTATTGGGAGGCAGGCTAAATTTAATTGAACAGCATTCAGATGGACTGTAGCTCTCTCTCTGACTTTTCTCTGGGATCAAAAGACACACAGCTTTACAAAAAAAAAAAAAAAAGTGTGATGCATTTCTTTTGCACAGAGAGAAGTTAATTTTCATGAATGTCTTGTAGCGAAGACGACTTAAATCTCTTCTGCGGGTAGATTTCTTCTTATTTCTTCTTCTTCTTCTTTTCATCCATTAAAAATAATTTCCTGAAAACAAACAGGCCATCCCTTTTGAGGGATAGAAGTAAAAGATCCTGAGTGTGAAAGGGGAGATTAAGAATTTCTAAAGAACCTTACATCTACTCCAGCCCACAGCTCAATCTTTGTTCTGCTATTTAAGATGCAGCTGGAACAATTTCTTGTCCAGGAGCTAAAATGTGGGGTAGTTTAGGCCAAGAGAGGGGGAATGGGGCCAAATCCAGGGAGCTGTGGTATCTGGATTCAAAGCCATATCTTTGCTCTTCCGATAAGATTACCCTTGAACTATATCAAACTCCCTGAGTGATGGCTGACACCTTCTGCTTAACTGAATAACAAAGTTGGAAGGGACCTTGGAGGTTTTCTAGTCCAACCCCTTGCTCAAGCAGGATACTACTTCAGACAAATAATTGTCCAACTTCTTAAAAAAAACTATCTTTCTATACATGATTTACACCTACATCTTTTATAAAAATGGAAAGATACTGATGAGAGCTACCCACGGGACAGAATCGAACTACCATTTCCCGTTTCCTGGTGCACAATGAATGCTTCTGTATACTGTATAGAGCTGAATTTGGCAGTAGCTTTTTCTTAGCAGGCGTGTGATACGGCAGGCTCGCTAATACCATTCAGGCAGAGCCTCTGAGAAAATAGAAATTGTCACCCATCGGAGTTTAGAAGCCCCCAGAGTTAATCCGTGGAAAGTCCACAGTGGAAAAATTGGACACACAGACACACACAAAGCAGTTTAGCAGGTGTCACGTTTTGGTGTGGCATAGCTTGGTGAAAGCACACTTCCTGGGTGCGATGCTTTGGTGTCTAACTGGAATAAAAACCTGTGCAGCACAACTCAAAATAAATATTTGCTACTGTTGAAGGATTCAGAGCATCGTTCTTGTAGCTGACGGATCCCAACTGGCTAGGAGATACAATTAAATACGATTCTATTTCCACCCCCCCCTTTCCTGCTACGGATGCGTCTCCAAGTCTTTTAAGGTGACATTTGCTTATATTGGAGGGATGTCAATGCAAAAATTAGATTTTTGGAGTCCAGCAGTTGAGTTGAACTCTTGCAACCGATCCCCTTGCCACAAATTTTAAAAATGCCGAGGATGTAAATTGCAATTTTCCTACCCTTTTCTCCCCTTCAAGGCTGAACCGAAAGGTGTAACTGGCTTGGATCTTTGCAGCTATTAAAAAAAAAATTGCTGTTGCGTAGCACACATGCAACAAGAAGGGTTGAAAAGACAGGATAAGATCTCATGCCCGGGAATATATTTCTTGCAAAACCTGGAAATATTTTTGCCCTTCAAAGCTGGAAGGAAACCAAGTTGGCAAGGCCACCAGGAAGCTAAGTGAAACCCTCACTTTATACTTAGAGGAACTTTCTTAAATTTCATTTCCAGATCAGAATAAACGCCTCCATTGCTTTATCTCCCCAGGAAAAAAACAAACAAAAATGTCTGTTTTCCTGGCACTTACAGGCTCTCCTACCTCTACCAAAGCTTCTGCTCTTCTGGAAATGACAAACTTCGTGTCTACGGTTGGACAGACGGGTGACCCGGGGAGGAAAAAATGCACGTGCGAAGCTCCTGGAATTTGGGGCCCTCGGTACATCCCCGAGAACATTGGTAGGAGTGGCTTGATGATGTATCCAAAGCCAATTCTCTCTCTCTCTTTTTTTTAAAGGGACAGCGATGGCAAAAAGACATTTTTTTGGCAGTGTGATGGGATCTGCTCCTAGCTATGTGACTCTATAGCAAGAGGATCATTATGGCGAGGAACGTGGCGCCTGAAAGCACCAGAGCGAGCTCCGGAATGGCTCCGCTACTCAGAGTGACCTCAAAACCCGTAATTTCTTCCTTGTAGCCTTTTTCTCTAGCTGTGCACTTGAAGATGCCTTCGTCCATCGGCGCGTCCTGTCCAAAGCGAAGCGTGCAGGATTGGTCCTCCATGACACAGGGATAAACCTTGTGGTCCTTGACCCAGTTGTAGTTGGCGTGGTGGGACCTCAGCAGGCAGGGAAGGTAGATGTAAGCTGTGCGGTCTACACTGACTTTCTTGATGGCGTCCTGGGCTAATTTTTCTATTGGGTCCAGTGTTTAAGGAGAGAGAGAGAAAGAGAGAGAGAGAGAGTCAACGCAATGAAAAGTAACTTTTCAGCTTCTTGACGAGGGTGGTTGAGTTGAAAAGCTTGCCAGGATGGGCTGGAAGACAAGCCGTGACCCAGCTCGGTCCTTCTCCATCGCACTACCCAGAATCTTGAGGGCAAGGATGCAGAAGGGAAGATCCAACCACCATATGTGGCTTAGGAAGGCTTTGAATACCTTCTGGGTGAGGAAAAGGGATGTAAAATACAAATTTAATCAAGCCAACCTCTTCCCTTGATCTCCATTTCCTGCCCTTTTGAGGTCAACCTCCTGTGATCAGTCGTGACCAGACAGAAGGATCCTCCTTAAGGCCATACGCACCCTTCCACCAACACTCCAAGTTCTTGCAAGAGTTACCTTCAGTTGCTTTGCATGCCTGAGTGGTACTGGATGAATCCAGGCTCTGAATCAACCTGTTGAAGGACAAAGTTGGGAACATCTCAAGAACTTTGCTGTATCAAGACAAAGCAACCCCTAGTTCTGTACTTCGTTTCTCCCTAGTCAGTGATCCCATAACCATTGTTAACCAAACCCTTCAGTCACACAAGTGTGTCAGAAGCTCACGCACACCACGTTCTCCCTCCCTCAAAACCTCAATTTTTGGTTCTTTTTGGCTTTTGGCTGACCTGTGGGTGTGGTTTTCCTGGGAGATAGCCGAACAACTCTTTCCAGCTGCATCCCACCCACAGTAGGGGTCCCGGGCCAAGATGCACTTCCAGCAATTTCCATTATATTGGCTGCAGTCTTTCAAGGGTAGACGCTTGACTTCGAACTCGGTGCTCACGTAGAGATGACCCTACCAGAGACAAAATGGGTTCTAGTGCAGAATGGAAGAACGGAACTCGGTGAAGGAGGCCATGGAGATCTTCACTGGTGCTAGAAAAGGAGATGCCAATCCCTTTCATACATTCATATGTTGACTTCTCTATGATGGATAGAGTTCCTCTGGCAAGGGATGAAGACCACAAATATGATGTCAAGATCCAAAAGGACATTTTTATATGTGTGTGTGTGTGTGTTCTATTATATTATGTAGGCCATTTTATACAGTAAAATTTAGGGCCATGTAGATCTTGACACAT
>JAEANM010006662.1:0-18403 GCA_017656035.1 Myanophis thanlyinensis | reverse complement strand
CCAGCCCCTCCGACCCATCACAGAGGCCGCAGACGTCGCCCCAATCGGAGGCCTCAGAGGCCCCGGGAGCGAAAATGCGGGGGGCGAAGAAGAAGACACCACCCCCAAAGCTCCTGGAAGCAAAGCTGCAAAGGAGGGGTCCATCTGCACAGCCATCGAAGCCCCCGGTCTCACCGGAGCCGCCGAAAGCTCCGAAGCTGCCGAGATCCCCGAAGAGCTCCAGCCAGGCCCTCCAGGCCGCCTCCGCCTCCAACCAGGCTGGCCCCAGCCTCTTGAAACTGCCTCTGTCCTCATCCTTGCTGCCGAAATCCCGGAAGAGCTCCAGCCAGGGGGGTCCATCCGCGCAGCCATTGAAGCCCCCGGTCTCACCGGAGCCGCCGAAAGTTCCGAAGCTGCCGAGATCCCGGAAGAACTCCAGCCAGGCCCTCCAGGCTGCCTCCATCTCCAACCAGGCTGGCCCCAGCCTCCCAAAACTGCCTCCGTCCTCGTCCTTGCCAGCACCGGCCCCCAACTGCCTCCCGAGCCAGCTCCCTGATCGTAAGTCCCACTAAACATTGTTCTTATAGTTATTTCTTATTTTTTTTCCTCTCACTTCCTTTTATGAGAATTGATAAGTATTTCTTCCAGCTCCCTAAAATAATATTAAGACCAGATGTCTATAGTTTTATGTCACTTATTAGCTGAATTCCTCTTAAGCATTGTTCATCACCACTGCAGATTAGAATTATATCTTTGCCTTTTAGCACTATTTGGAAAAGCAGGATAGGGAAACAATTTTGCTTTTTGTCTGTTTATGCCAACAAAAGGCAGAAAACCATGAGAATGAAGAATCAAATTTTAATTGTTTTAATTTTCTCTGTACTCATCTGATTTCTGATTAATTTCAGCAATAGACTGTCTCTTGGCATCATTAATAACAATTGATATTAATCTTCATCAATGATTTGGACAAGGGATAGAAGGAGAACTTTTCAAATTTGCAGATGACACCAAACTAGCAGGCAACACTCCAGAAGATAGCCTTAATATAGAGAAGGAGATGTTGTACTTACGTGATACACTCCTTCTTGTCGAGTGAAGAGTCAATCCATTGATTGGGAGATTACCCCATCATTCCAGTGACTGAGTGGAAGTATAAAAGGGACCAGGCCCGCCCTCCTGTCCCAGTTGCTACGAAGTCTGATCGATTGCCATAGACGCCTTCCACCATGTATGATGCCTCAATTCTAACACCTGTAATACAATGCTGCACAACAACGCTATGAGGTCTGTACAGTTCTTGCTGTGTCCCAAGCTCATATAAACCCTCCTCTGGGCGGGAATGGATTGACTCTTCACTTGATGAGAAGGAGCATATCACATAAGTACAATGTCTCCTTCTCCATCTGAGATGAAGAGTCAATCCATTGATTGGACTTATCAAAGTCATTGTCGAACACAGGGTGGGTATCAATACTAAACTTTATTATTAACAGAACTCAAAACATTCTTGGCAAACTCTACATCCGAAGATACGTAACTGTCGATTTTATAATGCTTAATAAATGCGGAAGGAGATGACCATGTAGCAGCCCTACAGATTTGATCGATTGGAGTCCTTGTGGCCCATGCTGCTGTCATGGCTGCACTCCGAGTAGAATGAGCTGTCACACCCGCTGGTGACGGTAAACCCTGTTCCTTATAGGCTAAAGCTATGGTAGCCCTTAACCATCTTCCAATCGTAGTGGAAGAAGCCTTACGGCCTAATGAAGCATGATGGAATTGCACAAATAGCGCCTCTGTACGCCTATGTGGCTGTGTCTCCCGTATATATACTTGGAGAACCCTTCGCACATCTAAGGGATGCTCGCTATCCTGAATGGAGTGCTGTGATCCTAGGCCGAAGGTGGGAAGTATCAACTCCTGCCCTCTGTGAAAAGTGGAATTCACCTTAGGTAAGAAGGTCGGATCTGACCTCAGTACTACTCAGTACTACATGGTCCCTATGAAATATACACAAATCTTTCCTAACTGATAATGCAGACAGTTCAGAAATACGTCTAGCCGTTGTAACGGCAATTAAGAATGCTTCCAAGTTAAAATTCTCAAAGAAACCGAACTTAACGGCTCAAACGGAGCCTGGGTCAACATTTGCAACACCAAAGGAAGGTCCCATGTGGGGTATCAATGTATAACAGGTGGACTAATATTGGTTGCTCCCTTCAAAAATTTGATTATCATGGGATGTTTTGACAGTGGTCCTTTGGACCCACAGTCCAGTATAGAGACTATCGCCGCTACTTGACGACGTAACGTATTGGGCTTAAGGCCCTTATCTAAACCCTCCTGGAGAAACTCCAGAAGGTGAGGAACGGAAGCCTGAGTCGGGTCGGTTGAATGACCTCTACACCACCTGCCAGGTGACCTCATAAATTCTATTTGTCGACGGCCTGCGGGAAGCCTGGATTGTCTGTATGACCCTATATGACACCTGACTGTCTGTCAAGGTGTGGAGTTCAATATCCAGGCAGCTAGGTTGAGCCACTCCAGTTCCAGATGAAGTAACTGACCCTGGGCCAATGGAGGGGGATGCAGAGGTAGTCTCCATGGTGATCTGACTGCCAGGCTGAGTAGCTCTGCAAACCAGAGTCTCCGAGGCCAATAGGGGGCTATCAGTAAGACTTGTGCCTGTTCCTCCCTCACCTTTCTGAGGACCCTGGGAATGAGAGCCAGAGGGGGAAAAGCATAGAGAAGACCCTGCGGCCACGGAATTCTCAGCGCATCCACCCCTTCTGCTCCTTGTGATGGGTACCTGGAGAAAAAGTGGCTCAGTTTGGCATTGTGAGGAGAGGCAAACAGGTCAATCGCCATCGGGCCGTAGCAGACTAGAAGTTGATGGAATATCTCCGGATGCAACTCCCATTCCGCATGATCTACAAATGATCTGCTCAGCCAGTTCGCCCTCACATTGTCTACACCTGAGATGGGTTCCGCTTGCATGGACAAAAGGTGATATTCTGCCCAACTGAACAAGCGGTGAGTCTCGTCCATCATGGTACGTGATCTTGTTCCCCCCTGACAATTTACATGTGCTTTGGCAGTGATGTTGTCGGTCAGAACTAACACATGGCAATTTTCTACTAATGGTTGAAATTCGAGGAGAGCTAGACGAATTGCTCTCAGTTCGAGCCAATTGATGCTGTGTGTTAGTTCTGACCAAGTCCATTGCCCTTGAGCTATATGTCATTGTAGATGTGCCCCCCAGCCTTGAAGGCTGGCATCCGTGGTGACTATCATCCTGGTCGGCTCCCAGAACAGACAGCCCTTGTCGAGATTGGTTGGATTCCACCACCAAAGAGATCAAAGAACCTCCAGTGGCACCCGCAGTCTGTGAGACGAATTGCTGGTGCCCCTGCATTGAAACGGCAACAGGAGCCACTGTAGAGGCTGAGAGTATTGCCTGGCCCACGGGATGATCTTGAAGCAAGAAACCATCTTTCCCAACAGCTGGGAGAGTTCTTGTAGGGATGACCTTGCCAGATGCCGCACCTGATTGACGAGCTCAATTAGGCTCTCCTTCTGTCTTGCGACAGAAACACCAGAGTCCGCTCGGTGTTGATTACTGCCCCTAGATGCTGAAGAAGCGTTGTGGGCCTCAGATGACTCTTGGCCCTATTTATGGAGAACCCGTGATGTCGAAAGGTTTCTATTGTGGTCTGTAGATCTCGATGCGCTGTCGCTGCTGATGTTGACTGTACCAGAATGTCATCCAGGTATGCATGGACGCAGACCGGCTTCAGATGAAGATGAGCGGTGAGTATTGCTACGAGTTTTGTGAATATGCAGGGGGCTGACAGACCAAATGGAAGAGCCTGGTACTGAAAGTGGAGGCCCTGATATGCAAACCTGAGAAACCTCTGGTATGCCGGGTGTATTGGCACATGTAGGTACGCCTCCATGAGATCTAGGGACGATAGAAAGTCCCCCCAGTGTAATAGTGCCAAGATGGTGTGAAGCGAGTGCATTTTGAACCGGCGATATTTGACATAATAATTGAGGTCCTTCAGGTCCAATATAGGCCTCCAACCCCCCGAGGACTTCGGGATAACAAACAGAGTGGAGTAAAACCCCTGGCCCTGAAATTTCTTTGGTACTGGCACAATGGCTGCAATGCAGAGAAGGTGATCTATTGCTTGCCGCATGATGTCTCGTTGCTGGGGGTTGTTGGAGGGCCTGCACCGCACAAACCTGTGTGGTGGTACCTCCTCCAACTCGATGGTGAGGCCGTATCTTATGGTCTGTCGAACCCACACATCTGTTGTTGTACGCTCCCATTGATTTGCGAAAAATTGCAGCCTGCCACCAATGGGAGGGTCCTGTACAAAGTCACTTTGATTTCTTGTATTGATGTCCCCTATCGCCTCTGAAGGACTTGTTGGCATAAGATTGCCTGTTTATGTATGATTGCTGCCTACCTCGAAAGGGCCGTTGTTGTAGCCGGCTTTGTCAATAGGAGTAGTCCTGCCGATAGGAGGAATCTGAACGGTATGGGTTGTCTGATCGATAGTTGGGAAACCTCTGCCCTGAAAAGGAGGATTCATCATAATTTTGAAACTGCCGACGAAAGGAGATCGTTTTCTTCCGATCTGCTGCTTTATAACCTGACACCATCTTCTTCTTCCCGTCCTTAGTCTCTGAGAGGACCGGGTTTAAGGCGTCCCCAAAGAGATTGGTACCGTGGAATGGCAACGAAGCTAATTTCCACTTTTGCTTCTGGTCCGCCTGCCAATTTTTAAGCCACAATAATCATCTAGCTACCACTGATGAACCTATAGCCCGCACAGAGAACTTGGTCGCATGGAGGGTGGCATCCACTGAAAATTCCACTGCCGCCACAATCTTATTGATATCTTGATGGTCTGACATCCTCCGTGGAAAGTCTAGCCTGTAGCTGGCGCAACCAAAGCAGCGTGGCTCAATTAAAAAACGATGCTGCAGACGCAGCCTTTAAAGCCCATGCTGAGGCCTGGTGCCCCCTGCACAACACTTGTTCTGAGTGTTTTTCCTCCTGGCGCAAGGTCTCCATCAGGTCAGTGATGATGGCACTGTTTGTTGCTAGAGCCACTATCGGATCATCCACTCTTGGAGGCTCTAGAGATGCTGAGAAGATAGCCGGCAGATTATAAAACCTTTTCTCTGAATTCAGAGGCGGTCTACCTGCAGCTGGGACTTCCCACTGCTTCTGCACCGTGTCCATGACTAGTAATGGTGCCGGAACTTCCTCTGTCTTAATCGTCTGTGGTGTCAACAGTAATTGCGCCATTTCTTGGAGTGATGGTTGGTCTCCTCCCGCTGTTGTGGCTGCTTTATCGGACAAAAATGTGATCGCCTTTGCCTTATTAAGGAGAGTCCTGAACAATGGCGCCCTAAAGAGACCAGATGTCGTCTGTGGTTCGGCCAAATCCTCTCCATCATCAGATAGAATAAATTCTTCATCACCCGAACACAGGGAGTCTTCATCTGAAGGAGAAGAAGATCATTCTTCTACTGTAGCCTGCCCAGTTGGAATACATCTCTGGCGACAGGAAGATGAACTTCGTTTCCCTGTGCTCGTGGATGCCCTTTCTTTTTGCTGTGGCATGGCACTCGCAATGAGTTGCTTCATTTGTGCCAGGAGGTTGTTTTGCATTGATGCTAAGGAGGCAGAAAAATCCTGGGCATTAGTGGGTCCTCGGTCGTTGATTGCTGCCAGATCCGTGCCCTGTCCCACTTGTGCCCTGTTCTCTACAGGTATAATGATAATTTCTCCTGTCTCCCTTTCCGGTGATGGTGAAGGGGACATATCATGCAACGGCCTGCCCCTAAGTGGGGGGGAAAGAGGTGTTGGAGGATGAGGCCCAGTGATCACGGGCACTGTTTTATCCAACTCTCGCTCTTGCACTGATCTGGCCCAATCATTATCTAACTCCTGTTGCCTATCCATCCGATCCTGATTCGAAGATGCCGAGGCCTTCTTATTTTTGGATCGTTTAAATGATGTCTGGGCCTGAGAAATGTGCTTCCTCTTCCTCGTGCACTTGCCCCCTGGTAGTAAGGACAGTGCCCTGTCATCGTCCATGTCTGATTACTGATAAAAAAATGAAAGTGAAAGTTACTTTTAAAACATCTTTAATCAGGGAAATCCAGAAGGAAATTGATTAATCTACTATTAATCTACATGGCGTTGATTATTAACTGAGAAACCCATGCCTCAAACAGGCCAAGCCTTTGTGCTCTGCTTGGCTAACTCTGTCCAGGGTCTGTACTAGGCCATGGCAGAAACACACCTGCCACCTAAAAGTCTTTGCGCCTCAGGTGGAACTGAGCTCCGCTCAAGATAAAGTAGGGCCAGTCCAACATTCCTCCTCATCTTCTTAAATGCCTGGCCCTGCCTGAAACTGGCCTCTAATTCGAGGTACATCTCTATTGCGAGACAAAATGGCTGCTGCTGCTATTGGAGATGGCGCCACTCCTGCCAAAACACTTGAGAGAATATGTGGCCTGCGTCTCTGCCCTGTTCAAGATCTCTGTCACCGATGGACAAATGATGTCGATCGCATCGCCGGTGGCAGAGCCACTTGAAAGCAAGCCGACTGCACCTTCCGGCCTCTGGCGGCTCTTCCCAATGATCAGCTGATCGGCGCTGCGTCCTTAGCCTCGGCTGCAGCTTTGGACGAAGCTGGAGGATCCATGGCTCGGTAGCACCATGGTCCTCGTCCCCTTGCTTCCTCGCTAACCATACCAATGTCGGGGACTGCCTCTGCCACCGAGGCTCGGCTGCGCTACCAATGTAAGTCATTTATAACACTTCAATTTCCGAAACAGAACTGCTTACGTTATTTCAGTAGAGTCGTCTGATAAAAAGGGAATAATTGTTCATCCAAATCTCCTGAAGGGCCTCTGCCCTTTACCTTTTACTCCCCTTATTTTAAAACCTTTATTCCTGAAGGGAAAAACGCCCTCCCAATGGAGGGTTATCACATATGGGAGTATTAATGCAAATCCCTTATTAAAGACAGTTCTTTTTACTCACTGCAATCTGTTATCTCTAGTAAATATTGTAGTTATTCAAAGTCATTTGGATCTCTATGAAGACTGAGTAGGAACTGGGACAGGAGGGCGGGCCTGGTCTCTTTTATACTTCCACTCAGTCACTGGAATCTATGAATGACGGGGTAATCTCCCAATCAATGGATTGACTCTTCATCTCAGATGGAGAAGGATCTTGACAGATTTGAGGCACTATCTAACAAAATGAATTTCAATGGTGAAAACAGTAAGGTTCTATATTTAGGCAAGAAAACAAAATGCACAGATACAGTAAGTATATGTAGTACCTTTCTCAATAGTAGTAACTCTGAGAAGAATCTTGGAGTCCTAGTGGACAATTAAATATGAACTAGCCGTGTGCTGCAGCTGTCAAAAAAGCCAAAATAGTTCTAGGCTGCATAAACAGAGGGATAGACTCAAGACCAAGTGAAGTATTAATATCACTTTATAATGCCTTGGTAAGGCCATGCTTGGAATACTCCATCCAGTTTTGGTTGCCACAATGTAAAAAAGGTATTGAGATTCTAGAAAGAGTGTAGAAAAGAGCAATAAAGATGATTGGGGACTGGAGGCTAAAACATATAAAGAATGGTTGCTGAAACTGGGTATGTCTAGTCTGATGAAAAGAAGGACTAGGGGTGACATGATAGCAGTGTTCCAATATCTCAGGGGCTGCCACAAAAAGAGGGAATCAAGTTATTCTCCAAAGCACCTGAGGGTAGGACAAGAAACAATGGATCGAAACTAATCAAGGAGAGAAGCAACTCAGAACTAAGGAAAATTTCCTGACAATTAATCAATGGAACAACTTGCCTCTAGAGGTTGTGAATGCTCCAACTCTGTAAGTTTTTAAAAAGAGATTGGACAACCATTGGTCTGAAGTGATATTGTCAAGATCCAAAAGGACATTTGAATATGGGGGGGGGGGTGTTCCATTATATTGTGCAGGCTGTTTTAAAAGTAGTTTTTAGGGCTATGTAGAATCTTGACATAAATTTTGTTCAAGGTCGCTGAGAGGCCGAAGGGGGAGTTAGAAGCGGGCACATGCTTATCTTGTTTACATTCCTTTCAAGTTATTTCTCATGAGAGCTGTTTTACTGTCTGCATGGGAAGTGTTTGAGAAGTCACTGGACTCCTCTTTGAAGTAGTTGGACAATAATTGGCATATGATAATTAATGGGATGGAACTTTGAGTTTTACTTGGGTGTTGGAATCCCGGAAGCTTTAGATTCGGGATTCAACAGATTGTACCAGTGCAATGTTTTCAATAAAATCTTATTCTTTGGACTTTCGTTCTCTGGAATTCTGATTGGGTTGAGATGTTGCGTGGAACCCTGACATTATCCCAAATCTACCAAAATAATGAAAATCCGCCAATCTCGGAGGCTGGTGTCTTGAGCCCTGGCGCTCTCCCATGACTCGGGTTGCGAAAGAGGTCAAGGAAGATGGAGGAGAAAACCACCGCTGCCATGGGTCCACCTATGGGAGCAGCTGTGGAGAAGACCACCGCTGCCATAGGTTCACCTACGGGAGCAGCCATGGAGAAGACCACCACTGCCACGGGTTTGCCTATGGGAGCAGCCATGGAGAAAACCCCCACTGCCACGGGTTCACCTATGGGAGCAGCGGCGGAGGCCCTCAACAAGTCTGCCACACTGATGGAGACAACGTTGACCGCCATCCTGGAGGCCTCAGGCACGGAGCCAGATTTCCTATCAGGAGCCCGAATGAGAGGGCAATTGATTTGGTCAAGCACTTCAGAAGAAATGTTTCAACCAATTTCGGAGGCCAGATTTTATCCGTCACCTCAATCGGCAGGTGCTTGGAGAGAAAGAGAGAGCTTTGAGAAATCGGAGCCGAGAAGCAGATACATCTCGCCCTCCACTCGAGCTGTCTCCATGGGGAGCCTGCGGGAGTAAATGGGACACGTATCCTTGAAGGAGACGTCCTGCTACCAAAGTGTGCCATCCGGTGAGTGGGTGCTACAGCCCCCAAAACTTTCTGTTACCCCACAGGCTGGTAGGGCCCCAGCGGTTGGAGCAGCCCAAGGAAGGCCTGGTCCCAGCCAGGGGCAGGGGGGTTCCTTGCCCAGCTCGCCAGCCACACCAGCCACAGCAGGAAGCCCCCGACTGCGGGCGGTTTCCCCCGCCCCAACCCCAGGACCGGGACCCACGGGATGACGGCAAGGGCCTCAAATTCCACCTGCAGCGCAGATCCCACCAGGTTGGGCTTTCTACCCAGGGCAAGGGTGGGTGCAGTGCCAGTGGACCCTTGTATCGCCAACTTGGAGTCCCCCACTCCAGCCGCAGCCGCAGGCCCCATGGCCTGCACAAGCTCCGCCAGCAGACCCAGCACCGGTGCCCGCACCGAGGCCACTCCCCCTCGAAATGACTTTTGACGGAACCCCAATGAAATTGACCTATTTCCTGAACTGCATCCGTTTGCATTTCGACGAATATGGCCATCGTTATGCCACTGAATGGGAGATAATGAACGCTATCACCCAGGCGATGAAGGAGAGAAGAAAGACAGATCGTTGAGATTGTGCATTGATCTAAGGGGAATTAACGCCGTGAGTGTGCAAAACATCTACCCCCTCCCCCTCATGAAGGACTTGTTAAACCACTTAAAAAAGGGGAAGATTTTCACAAAATTGGACTTACACGAGGCCTACTATCACATGCGAATCAGAGAAGGGGATGAATGGAAAACAGCATTTAACTGTCTGCTGGGGAGCTTCCAATTCAAAGTAATGCCATTTGGGTTGCAAGGAGTGCCTGCAGTTTTTATGCAACTGATAAACGAAGTTTTGCATGAGCACCTATATCAGGGGGTCCTGGTCTACTTGGATGACATTCTTATCTTCAGTGAAACCCTCGAAGAGCACGTGAAACTGGTGCGCCAAGTACTAGAAAAGTTACTTGCAGCCAAGTTATATGCAAAACTTTCAAAATGCGAGTTTCACCGCAAGGCAATAGACTATCTAGGCTATAGAATCTCTAGCAGGGGAATTGAGATGGACCCGAAGAAAGTTGCTGCAGTTTTGGCCTGGCAAGCACCCCGAACTTGCAAACAGTTACAAAGTTTCCTGGGATTCGCAAACTTTTACCGCCAATTTTTCCTGGCTTTCGCCCAAGTGGCCTTGCCACTAACCGAACTGTTAAAAACAGGAGAAAGAAACCCCAAACCAAAGCCCGGCCAGCCGCTCCAAGTAACTAGCGGAATAGATTTTGTCCCCATACCAGAATTGCCACAACCCCCCCCCCCCATCTATATCCTTGCAAGAGTGGATGGACTTTGTGAAAGAGGGGTAGGAAAAAACGAAAGCAGCCTTGAAAAAATCTGCAAAAGCATATAAAAAGCAAGCTGATAAACACCGCTCAGATTCCATTCCTTTCAGAGTCGGGGAAAAAGTGTAGTTGTCAACAAAGTATCTGAAGTTGAAGATACCTAGCAAGAAATTGGGCCTGAAATTCCTCAGCCCTTTTCCTATCGTGAAGATTATAAACCCGGTGGCCATGCAACTTAGCCTCCCTAGACTGTTGGGCAAAGTGCACCCCGTGTTCCACAGCAGTTTGTTAAAAAGACGAGTGGAATCGCAAACCAGATCTCCAACTACAGCACCCCCTAGTCCTGTAATTATACAGGGCCAAAGACATTATGAAGTGAAGAAAATTTTGGACTCAAAAATTCTATGGGGTTTTTTGATGTATCTTGTACAATGGAAGGGATACCCATTGTCTGAAGCATCCTGGGTGAAAAGTTACAACATTAGCACAGATAAACTAGTCAAGAAGTTTCATGAGGAGTTCCCTAATAAGCCCAAGGGCCCTTCTGGAGGGGGGAAGGGTGGTTGAGCTCGATAGGGGGGGTTTGTGTTGTATTGTTTTCCTTTGTTTTCCAGGAGAATGTCTTTTGAAGAAGAGGGGGCAGCCTGTCAAGATCCACAAGGACATTTGAATATAGGGGGAGTGTTCCATTATATTGTGCAGGCTGTTTTAAAAGTAGTTTTTAGGGCTATGTAGAATCTTGACATAAATTTTGTTCAAGGTCGCTGAGAGGCCGAAGGGGGAGTTAGAAGCGGGCACATGCTTATCTTGTTTACATTCCTTTCAAGTTATTTCTCATGAGAGCTGTTTTACTGTCTGCATGGGAAGTGTTTGAGAAGTCACTGGACTCCTCTTTGAAGTAGTTGGACAATAATTGGCATATGATAATTAATGGGATGGAACTTTGAGTTTTACTTGGGTGTTGGAATCCCGGAAGCTTTAGATTCGGGATTCAACAGATCGTACCAGTGCAATGTTTTGAATAAAATCTTATTATTTGGACTTTCGTTCTCTGGAATTCTGATTGGGTGGAGATGTTGCATGGAACCCTGACAGGTATAGGGTTTCCTGCCTAAGCAGGGAGTTGGACTAGAAGACCTCCAAGGTCCCTTCCAGCTGTTCTGTTCTATTGGAATATGGACCAATTGAACCTTCCTGCCTGCTTACCTTCCTCTTTTTTGTTCACTTTTTCTATATATTTCTGATGCTTGTAAAAAACGGAATGCAGAATAAGCAAACTTCAAAGAAACATGTTTTTAGTTGTACACTTCTTTCAGAAGTCTTTCAAAACTGGTGTAACCATTAATCAAACAAAGAACATGTAACAATAAGCCCTGGGGAAGAATTGTTAAAAGAAATCAATTTTTTAGCTCGATGTGATAACATAAGTGTTCATTTCCTTTCCTCACTTTCCTTGATTAGGAGACAACAGTTTGAAAACCTTACAAGCTCAGTTTCACTGGTTTCCAAAGATTACAATTACAGTACATAAAATGTGTAAGAAAGTTTACCTTTTTCAGATTAAAACATTTATAAATTTGAACATGACCTTGTGTTGTCTTAAGTCAGGTGTGATTTTTGTTAGCATTGTAGGAATGAAGTTAGATTTGAACATTTGATTACTAGCAATGTTTGGAACAAAGCAAAATTCATGGCAGATATGATCACATAGTAGACTGTTTCATACAGATGTAACTCAGTGTACACTAAAAACAATTTTATCCACATCAATACCAAACAGTCTTTTTGACAGATCAAATCTTCATAATGAAATGGAATGGACAGGAAATGGAATGGACAGGAAAGCATACCAACAGCCACTGTTGGGAAACATTTACATGTGACTAGACTTAAATCTACTAATCATGACCACAGGTACAATTAAAATTTTTGTTGCTAGAAGAAATCATATTATGTGCCATCAATAATTATTCTAATTTTATTAGTATAGATTATAGAATATGGAGTATGAACATTCTCAGCTCAATCTCTGGTGTATGGTTATAGGCTCTATTGGAGCAACTGCAATTTCTCAATCTCAATACTCAAGCAAATGATTATCAGTATGATAGGTATCCCTGCAAACACATACTGTAAGTGCATCATATTATTTCTGATTTGTTTAAGATTGAAGGTTAAAATATGTGTGCATCTACAAGGAAATATGTCTCATCACTACTTGTTTGCACAGACCCTAGCTATACCTTCTTTAATCTAATGTTTTACATATATGTTGGAAAGCATCATTATTATGAATATGAACTTAGTGATGTTATTGGTGTAGTATTTCAATGCTTCTGGTGTGCACCAAGTAAAGGAAAGCTAAATTATGACTTTTCATTCGCACAATACTTCCTTTTGTCTTTCTTGTCTTTCCCTCTTCCTTTCATGCACACACATGCAAACATGCCTATATTATATTGTTATTTATTGGATGGAAATTTTTCAATGTAATGTAAAAGGATTTGGTATTTAATTCAGTCAATTTATTAGGGGGAAGCTTAATGGTATACATTCCAATATAAAGGTATTATCTGCTCAGAATGAAAAAAATAAAAGTTCCCAAATCTTTCTTTTTGAGAGTGTCTGTTGTACAATGGCAGGCTTTGACCATAAAGATTACAGTCATTATATATTATTTTGACTAATTCTTTTTCTACCTTTTTAAATGTGGAAGTGAGTATACATTTCCTTTCTAAAGAAAGAAACATAGCATAATTTATGTTTGTTCACTGATAATGGTGCTTTCTATAGCAGACACTCCTAATTTTTTAGTCCAGTGAATATGCATGGAATTTGATTGAGTGAGAGAATGCCCATTTACCAGATAGTCCCTGGCCAGAAGCCTTTTTATCAGGGGAGATCATCCATGGCTTTGGGGTGAGTTTTTATCAATATGCAGATGATACTCAACTGTATATTTCCACCCCAGGCCACCCCAACGAAGCCGTCAAAGTGATGAGCTGTTGTCTGGAAGCTGTGCGGAGCTGGATGGGTCATAATAGGCTTCAGCTCAACCCAGCCAAGACCAAGTGGCTGTGGTTTCTTGCACCCACATACAGCCAGCTTAAACTATCGCTGGCCGTGGGGAAGGGGTCGCAATTTGGGCGTCCTCATGGATATACGGCTGTCACTGGACGATCATATCTCAGCTGTCTCCAGGGGGACTTTTATCAGGTCTGTAGGATTGCCTAGTTGCAACCTTTTCTGGATCTGGGCACTCTTTGCACGGTCACTTCTGCCCTGGTAACTTCCCGTCTGGATTACGCCAACCTCTCTACATGGGGCTCCCCTTGAAAAGCATCCGGAGGCTGCAGTTGGTCCAGAATCCGGCTGTGTGGGTAATTATGAGAGCTCCTAGGTGCTCCCATGTTACATCTTTCCTGCGCGAGCTGCACTAGCTTCCTGTAGCCTTCCGGGTGCAGTTCAAGCTGTTGGTGTTTACCTTTAAAGCGCTCCATGGCTTGGGACCCGGGTACTTACAGGACTGCCTGTTGCCACCGTAAGCCTCCAGCCGACCAGTGCGCTCCCATAGGGTTGGCCTCCTCAGGGTTCCATCATCGGGACGGTATCGTCTGACAGCCCCGAGAGTATGGGCCTTCTCTATGGCAGCACCCACCCTGTGGAATGAACTCCATCTGGAAATTCGTACTATAACGGCTCTCCGGTGTTTCTGATATACCCTGAAGACTCATTTATTTCAATGAGCCAGCCTGGCCTGATACCTTGGGGTTTTAATTCAAATTTAATCTAAGTTTAATTGAATTTTAACTAAATTATTTTAGATAGTTAATTTTTTAATCCTTTTAATCGTTTAATATTTTTAATCAAAATTTAAATTTCATAATGATATTTTAATAGACAGCCTTCATTTAATTATTTTAAACGGGTTTTAAATTGTTATTTATGTATCTGTGTTTTTTATTGGCTGTGCACCGCCCCGAGTCCCTAGGGAGAGGGGGTGGTATATAAATCAAATAAAACCTAAATCTAAACCTATCAGTTGTGCTTTCAGGAGGTATGTACAGGATCCCAAAGCATTATTAGCAATAAACTTGAAGTTTGTGTTCCTTCTTCCTTTTTTAAAAGTAAAAAATTTTCAGTACAAAATAAAATGAAGTAGGGCAGGTATTAGATTAGCATCTTTAACCACAATAGCAACAATGGACACTAAACTGGGGACTTATCTCTGATTTATTTGTCCTTGTTGAGGATTATTTCAAGAAGGAGAATTTATTTCAAAAAAGAGAACCTTCTGAAGGCAATTATAGTTCATACAAACAGTTTATCCACTTCCTTCACAAGGCATTTCTTCATTAGTTTTACTTATTTGTTGCTAATGACAGAAAAAAAGCAATATTTTCTGGAATGTAAAGAAATTTCCTAATGTATTCCTAATATAAATTATTCAGATGGGAACATATTGAAATTGAATAGACCTTTCTCTAAAAGGTCAAAGAGAAAATTAATTAGTAGATTTAATCAACAGTAAAGTAATTTTTAAGTTTAATCCTTTTTAAAATTGATTAAATCTTGTTATTTTAGCCATCATTTCCTCATTTACTTCATTCAAATCTGATTTTTTTAAGGCAATATATTTACCATTTAAGGCTTTTACACTGAGATGGATTTATATTTATTTAGGACTATGAGATCTACTCTAAGCTCCAGTTAGGTGAGTATTTGGCATACAGCTACTGTAGTCTGAAATATGATGGACAATCTTTTGGGTGACCAAGGCCTACATTTGTTGTTTTTTGGGAAGGGAAAATTTTAAGGTCAGTTGGGCCATATCACACATGTAAGCAAAAGTAGTTTTGGGAAAAATTTGGGAAGAAGTTAGAGTTTGGTGGGGGTCATTGGCTTTGGTTTTGTGATTGCATTTTTTACTGGAAGAGTAAATAAAAAGCAATTGAAACAGCTCAACGGAAGGCAAGGTGGTTGCACACTATCACTGATATCACAAACACAAGCTTACAATGACCTAAAGAATCAGTTATAGACAGACAGCCTTGGCAAAATTATGTTCATATTATTATGAGGAGCTGGGAGTAATAAACACATAATTCATTTCAACATTTCCTTTAAAATATAATAGAAAATATTCAGGTAAACAAACAGAGCAACTAAAAAATCCCACACATATTTCTTTCGGGTTTCAAACCAGTCACCTGATGCATATCGTACAAATGTTACCAGTACTGAGGGACTCCTATAAGAGTAGCTTCAGCAGAAACTAGGAAGTCAAATTTTGAAAAATACAAGGAGTATTTTTCATAATGGGTCCACAAGGTAACAACCATTGATTCAGATGGCAGAGTATTCCTGTCACTATGCAGTGCATGAGTTTGCTTAGAACATGAAGCAAAGCAGCTGTGCTTGAACTGGCAGAAGCCAGAAAATATTATTTCAGATTGTGGCAGAGAAAAATACCTGTAGGATAAGTTTTAAGGATGGGCTGAAGGCAATTATTCATTCCTGTGCTCCAGAAATGACCTGTTTTGCAATCAGATTAGGCTGCAGAATAATCTCACAGAGGAAACAAATATGGCCCAAGTACATTTAAGGAAACCTCAACTTACAATGCAATAATCTAAAATTTCAGAAGTAAATATCTTTCCTCAACCAGCTATAACAGGAAGCAGGAATAACTTTCAGGAACAGGAAGGAGAGCCACCAGAAAGACAATGGACAGGTAAAATAAATCTGGCCCAGAACTGTAATTCAGGTAAGTGTCTTAGTAAGACTTTACTGATAAAGGTAAAGGGAGAAAGGGGAAAAATACATCGAAATACATGCAAGATCTGTTACTGTACGGTCATAATGAAAGTAGTATTAACATTGATAATAGATAAAGGTAAAGATTCCCCTTGCACATGTGTGCTAATCATTCCTGACTCTAAGGGGTGGTGCTCATCTCCATTTCTAAGCTGAAGAGCTAGCGCTATCTGATGACGATTCTGTGGTTGTATGACTAAATGCCAAAGGTGCATGGAGTGCTGTTTACCTTCCCACTATGATAATCTCTATTTTTCTACTTGCATTTTTACATGCTTTTGAACTGCTAGGTTGGCAGAAGCTGGTGCAAGTAACAGGAGCTCACTCCATTATGTGGCACTAGAGATTCGAACCACTGAACTGCTGACCTTTCTGATCGACATGGTCAGTGTCTTAGCCACTGAGTTACTGCATCTCCAAAATGCATCCTAATAGTAGCATCCTAATCTGGTATACCTCAAAGGGTTGATATCAACATTATTCCTGCTGTTGTTTTTTACCTCATGACATAAACTTTGAATATTACTATAGCAATAAATATCTTAAATGTATATCAGGAGTTCCAAATAAAAAGCAGAGGCAGACTGTTTACTGTACTGGTTAAGGCACAGGGGTCAAACTTACAGTGGTCACATTGCTGTCATGTGAAGTTTTGCTATCTTTTTTCCCCTTCATGGAGATGGAGTGAGCATGGCCTGCATGTGATGCAGTCAGCCCACGGGTCGGCAGTTTGACAACCCTAGGTTAAGGTATAATGAAGTGGGCAACCATGAATTCTAGTCTCACCACATCCAGCTAGGTGATTTTGGGCCAGGCACTCTTATCACTTGGAAGAAGAAAGCTGTTGCAAACCATTTTCAAATATTTTCCCAAGAAAACTCCCTTCTGAGAAGACTGAAGACATCTCTACAAAAAAATGGAGCTGACATATAAAAGACATTTACAAGAAGACAATTAGAATACCAATTCCTACAATCCTCTCTGAAAAGAGCAATGTGAGGTCATCCAAGCTGTTTCTCCTTAAGGTTGTTCCTCATGAAGACACTGTAAATACTGTTTTCTGAATTGAAATTTTCCCAAAATGTTCCTTGTCAGAATTTATACTTTAAATTTTACATTAAAAAAAAATAATTTAAAAATATAAGAAGCTGGAAAGCTTGTTATTGTATTCCATTTTCTTAATGAAAAGCTCTTCTCTACTATTCACATTGAGAGTACCCATAGCATGTTCTCCATTGTAAGGGCCTTAATTAGATACATATACTTTGGCTCTTAATTTTTTTTCCTGATAAATTTCTTAGTGGTCACTAACAAGCGGGAATTATGTAAAAAGATTGTGTAAAAAGTATTATGCAAAAAAGATGATTGATATTAAGAGGGAAAAAAAGGAAAGGAAAAACAATTTTTAGGATCAAAAATAAATTGTTATGGACAAGAGATAGGTTGACATAAGGAGTGCTCATTTCTGACATTTTGTAATGTATAAATTAGTGTTTTCAGGCAAGTATTGTTGTCTATTTTCTAGACTTAAATTACAAAGACTGTTTCTCTTCAGACTAAATGGGAATGTCAACTTTGAGATCAGAAGATTTCTTCTCAATTAAATTTCAATATTGAAATGAAAGAGAAGAGAAATTAATATAAATGTTACTGTGATGCATAATATCCTACAAATCCAATAATTTCATTGTAATCCGGTGCTCATATTGGTAACAGTGAACCACAATTTTACTTCATGTTCAAGGATGTTGTGACCTTGTAGAGCTATAGGAAGTACAGTTTGTTGTTTTTTCACTTTTCATAATATATTTTTAAGATAATTTTCCCTAAGCATAATTTTGTAGTCAAAAACAAAATAATACAAATGATCTGGGGAAATTCTGATTAGCCTATATACTTTCTATGACAGTATAGAAATGATGGTTTATCAAAATTGAGAATGGTTTATCATTCTCAATCCAATTCAATATTTCAAAGAACACATGTTTCTTCTTGATAGTTTAATAAGAAATTTTAATTTGTTCTGGACACTTTAAAAATACAGAGCAACAAAATATTTTGACAAATATTTACAAACAGATAATTTACATGTCAACATTAATTTTGCACAATTTTATTTCTATAATTGATGAAAACACAACTTACTAAGGTTTCTTCAAATTTCAAATTCAAATTTTATTTGTCACATGCACAATCATACATGGTACAATATGCAGTGAAATGCTTAC
>JAEANM010006661.1:0-18403 GCA_017656035.1 Myanophis thanlyinensis | reverse complement strand
TTTTGTCAGGCTAGTAATCATTCTGAGTGCTCACCCATCAGAGCACTGAGCGTAGACCTAGCCTGCTTCTCTGTACCACCTACTCTGTACTCTGTACCACCTACTGACACAAACACAGCACAGAAGACATGCCTGCAACACCTGGTAGGTCCACTTATGAACATTCCAAAAGGAGGAGGAAGGGAGGGGGAAAAGAGCTATAACTGGAGTGTCAAACTCACGTCGTCATGGCGACATCACATGATGTATCGTGACTTTTTCCCCTTCGCTATACCAGGCGTGGGCATAGCCAGCACGTGATGCATCCGGCCCACAGGTCACAAGTTTGACACACCTGGCCTATAAGATTTCCCTTTTACTCAGATTCTTCATGAGTTGAAATCTGTAAACCTTCCTGCCATTTGGACTCACCCAGCTGTTTGGGGTTGCAGCTTCTGAGCTGTAAAAGCAATGGAAAGCTGAAATAAAATCCTAGGTACAGTTGTGATAATGCGATTTTTCACTTTGCAACAATTTAATGACTGAAGTGCCAGACCCAATTGCAGACACTAAACAAGGACTACCTGTGTAAGGATCGCTGCTAAACTGCAGTTTAATCATGCCTTTATTGATCTTACCAGCACTGTACATTGTCTCACCAAAAACAATACAGGCTAAAATAATTTCATCATTTTAAAGCAATTGACAGATTGTACACAATAATAGAACAACCACTTAATCACAGCAATTAAACCAAAAGGGAGCAGCCATTCATAACCAGCTTTCAGATAAAGAAACTCTACATCTGTCACCCATAATCTTACATGCTGGCATTTAGATAACAAAGACAATTGTGTGGCCCTAAATATTACTACATTTTGTTATATATGTGTAAAGCTCTGTCCTGCTAAGAACTCTAATTGTTTATGCAGTCTTGAAATCGTGGTCTTTTTTGTCTATAAGCATAATGAATTCTATATTCTATTCTCGTTTCATAAATTTTATCATCTCTGAAATAATATTGTCTAATTGCAATATGAAAACTTTTTATTATTATTAGAATTTGTTAATATATGCTCATTTATTTATCCAACCTGCAAGGTCTGGGCAAACTACTCTCTTTTTAAACTTAGGATTGTCAGATCTTAAAGTATTATTCTTTGTAGAATGATAGTAAGTACTTTATTATAGACTTAGAATACATGCAAATAAAAGCATCTATAAATATAAGTGATATTTATTTAAATATAAATTATTTGTATTAAATTGTTTTCTTGATGTATATAGTATGTAGTAGTGTATATGTTTTCTTCTAAGCTTCTTAAAGTTGAGAAATTACAACCGAGAAGTAATTATTAATAGCACAATCTTATTTCCAGATCATGCAGTTCAACTACAATTACTGTCAGATTAATAGATATAAGACTGCTCTTAAATACCTATTAGATCCAAACATTGTCTCATCCTTTTTATAATGTCACATTCATGAGTCTCAATTCATGCTAAGATTTTACCCCAAACAGAACCAACTTCAATAACAATTTCAGGATGGATATTTTATGGTTTGCTGAAAGAGGCATGATTTGGAGCTGTTTACCCTGATTTGGACAAGTATTGGACACCAATACTATATTTCTTAAAGTTTTTAAGCAAACTGTGTTTCTTAAATTCATATCACTTTGTTTATTAACTATGTTCTGCACAAAGTGGGTTGGTTATAATTTAGCATTTCATATCAGCTTGCTAGTAGGCTATTTGAATAGCAGAATAAAACAGCACCACCAATAAACCTTTTTTTTTTTTTCAATTTATGTTTTTCAGAAATAACACCTCACCCCAAGTCATGGAAGCTATCATTAGACTGGGCAAGAAAACACATCCCTCTTAAAAACTTTTCATGGATTTCTATAAGCAAGTGCCATGCTGTTATTGTGTCAAACTTTTAAGATCTGAAAAATAACATGCTGCCTCTGTCAGACCAAGTGAAGCAAGTGGCAAGAAAACAATTGGTTCATTCTGTTGATTAGAAGAGCTTCAGGAACAATGCCTTCAAAAGTCTCGTGTTTATATGTCTTGACAGTTGTATGTTGGGCAAGTGCTTTGTGGTACTTAAGCATAACACGTCCCACTTCCTCCTACACTTCATCTTACACTGTTCACAAAACTTATGATAGCATCTCAATGGCTCGAAAAAATGTGTCCTTTGGGAACATAAGGACTCGACCAATAAACCCTCATTCGTTTGAGTTTCTCATAAACGAGCCAGAGAAGTGTGAGAAGAATGCTCCATTTTTGGTTATTCTAATCAGCACAACACACAAAGAGTTTGATGCTCGGCAAGCCATCCGGGAGACGTGGGGAGATGAGAACAACTTCAAAGGCATTAAGATTTCTACTCTTTTTCTTCTGGGGAAAAACACAGACTCTGTGTTAAACCAGATGGTTGAGCAAGAAAGTCAAATTTTTCATGACATCATTGTGGAAGATTTTATTGACTCGTATCATAACCTGACCCTGAAAACATTAATGGGAATGAAGTGGGTGGCCACATTTTGTTCAAAAGCCAAGTATATCATGAAAACAGACAGTGACATTTTTGTAAATATGGACAACCTTATTTACAAGTTGCTAAAACCGAACACCAAACCAAGACGAAGGTACTTTACTGGCTATGTCATCAATGGAGGCCCCATCAGGGATGTCCGGAGCAAATGGTACATGCCTAGGGACTTGTATCCTGACAGCAACTATCCGCCATTTTGCTCAGGCACAGGCTATATTTTTTCTGCCGATGTAGCAGAGATGATTTACAAAACTTCCCTCCATACTAGACTCCTTCATCTTGAGGACGTGTATGTGGGACTCTGTCTGCGGAAGCTTGGCATCCATCCTTTCCAAAACAGTGGCTTCAATCATTGGAAGATGGCCTATAGCCTGTGCAGATATCGGCGTGTTATTACGGTACATCAGATATCCCCTGAGGAAATGCACAGGATTTGGAATGATATGTCCAGCAAGAAGCATCTCAGATGTTAGGACTTTTTGAGATGTAAATACTTTGGTTCTTGTTATATGAATAGAGAACAAACAGACAATGGGGTGTTCACTTCTAGGAGGAAAAACCTTAATAATATTTTGGTTGGCTGTTCTCTTCAGCTATAACTTCTGGTTTACAAACTGCAGATCCTAACATAATGGTGTTATTCACATCAGTCCAAACAAACAAAAAGAGGCATTTGTTTTGTCCTGTCTATCAAGCGTATGCATAAGAAGATGAGTGTAAGAAGCACAACATAAAAATTCATTCTCGTTAGAAATTCAGAAAGGAAACCTACTCTAAGGCAATTGGTCATTGGTTATAAGGAAAATTCATCCTCACTGAAATTAATTTTAAAAATGCAAACTGAATTGGTTCCATCATAGGCTTCTATTCCAAATTAGGTGCCATTTTATCCTCAAAGTCTAGTTGTCAGTACAAAGTTTTTGCTATGACAGGATTCGGAATGCTTCTTGTGTAGATTTCTGCCCATGCAACACCTCTTCCAACTACCCAACCATTTCCCTCTAAATTCAGATATGAGTAGCGGCTGAAGTAATAAATGGACCATAGCTAAAAGTAATTTGTTTTAAAAGTTACTATTTTATATATAGAAACATTTCAGTGTTTGAACACAAGCTTTTTGGATCCCTATCTCCTCATTTAAGAATCCGACTTCCGCTTAGCAAAAGTAGGCCCTATTGAAATCAACTGGAGCTCCTTTGATTAACTATAAGCAGCATGGATAAACCAACAACTGCTGGAACAGTGCCAGAAATCAAAGGAAATGTCTAGTTTTCCCCAGTAAAATTGGAGAGAGATTGACTTCAGAATAGGAAACCTGAGGTTGGATCCTTCCTACTGTCATTGTAAATAACATCCAAAACCAGCTGATCTGGCATCAAAACTCTTGGAAATCTTTTTTAAAGGAGTTTAAAAGGAGTTCAATTTCAATTTTAATTTCAAATTTATTGGTCACATACACAGTCATACATAGTACGATATGCAGTGAAATGCTTATGCAACCGCGGGTAAGTTAGGTAGGAAGGGAGAGTGGGGGGTTAGAAAAATAGTTAAGGGTAGTTGGGAAGGTGGGAGTTGGATGCAGACATGGTTCTTGTTGTGGTCCATGGAGTGCAACAAGGGTACAATTGAACCTATATCCTTTACCACTACTCCATCCTGTGGAAGAAGGAATTTAAAAATATGTTGATACAAACATCTCTGTCTCTCTGCCCTACTGTTTTTCAAAGCATGGAGATCACATATCATTCACAATTGAGTAGGCTACCATTCCAGATTAGATTGCTCTGTCCCAATTTAAAATATTCTCCAGAATGTAGTAATATATAATTTTCTTCATTGTAACGACTTTGCCAAATGCAAGATCTACTCCTTACCACCTATAAACTAAGGTTGCAAAAGGTATTGGTAATAATGTCAATTTAGTGATGAAGAGATGTTTCAAATCTCACATGTGTTTAAATGGGGAAATTGCTAAATGCTGTCATTACTTCCCTTTTTAACAATTGAAGTACTTGCTTTTAATGTTGTTTACTAATTGAAAATCAACCGTGCCAGGAATTATTTGTAGGAATAGTGTTAAAAAATCAGTAGAAATGCTGCATAACTAAGGAAGGAAGTAACATTACTGTGATTTAACCAACTGCTAATAAACTATATGTGTGATTATGGATTGGAAGATAAGAAAGTTCACAACCAAAATTCTGAATGGAACACTGTTAAAAAAATAGTTTTTTGCAATGTCTGTGGAGATTCTCAGTCATCCAGGTCATGGTTGTCCCAAAGATGCTTTTTTCAAGAGGCAACTGGACTTTCTGGTTTTTCTTTGAAGATATTTTGGTTCTCATCCAAGAAGTTTCTTCAGCTCTGACTGGATGGACCAGAAAGTCCAGTTTCCTCTTGAAAAAAAGTATCTTTGGTACAGTTTATTGCAACACTTTGCTTTTTAAGGAGCTAATGTATGTTTTTAATTGTAAAAAATGCCCACTGGAATTATAGATCTGTATGCTGTAAAGAAGAATGAGTGAGGGAACTATAAGAGCCATGAGTTAAATAGAAATGTATTTATTTCTCATATGTGCCTTCCAAATGGCATTATCAATAGTAACATTTGAAATTGACATCCATCATAACTTGACAGACATTGTTGGTATTTTATTCATTTAAAATACAAAACTCCATTTGACATTGTGGACATTGGTAATGTATAGTATCTTAAAAGCCAAAAGAGACCATGTTTATGGAACCCAAGTTCAGTTCGATGACTGACTTATTCTCCAAAGCACCAGAGGGGCAGGACAAAAAGTAACGGATGATAGAAGCTTGTTCCAGAGTGATCCAACCTAGAAGTAAGGCGAAATGCTCTCCATTCAAACTGATGGCATTGAATCTGTTCAGCAAAATTAATCGAAAGGGTTTGTTTTGATTGAATTGTCTTCATATTTCAGCTTCACATATCTCTAGCATATGCAATAGAGTCATTTCGATAGAACAGTATACCATACCATGCTTTCATTCCCCCTCCCCCTTTGTGCCATTATCATGAAGCTAAGAATGATCTGAATTGTACTGTAGTATGTATGTAATACTGTAGTATAGTGGATCTTTACTGCAACGTTGATTTATATATTCTTCTCATGGGGGATTTCAGCAGGAGGAGGTCCTTTGGCTGCGATCATGCAATCATTACATTGGCCCTGGATTGCTTAAGAGTAGATTTGCGAAGATGGGGTGAATAAGAAAAGAGGAAATTCTTCTCTAAGGTTCTATTATTCCACCACCATTGGTTGCTGACTTAGGTTCATTTTTTTTTTTTTTCAGAAGTAGCATCTGAAGTTGGGCAGATATCCAATAGATGGATATTGTTTAGATATCCTTTGTACATCTTCTTTTTTCCCAAACGATTGATGGAAACGCAGACTGTGCCAGTCAACTTGTTTCAAAGGAAAAGAAACAGGACAGTATGCAAACTCTTTGAATCTTCTCTACTTCTTTCCCTTCCCACATACCTAATGTAGTGATTCTAACCAGAATGAATAAGAAGACTAATTCCTTGAGATGAGTAGAAAGCTGCAGAGACTGAATGCATCCTGAACCAAAGACCTCTCTCTTTTAGGCACCCTTCATTGGGTTTTTGGACGTCTTATTCCACTAGACTGCTAGCATCTTTTTGAACATACTTACAGTATGTTTGCATTAAATCATAATTCATGAATACTGGAGATATGTCTTGAGAATGTCTTCATTAATACTTACTAAGTTCCTAACCCTCCTTGGCATTTACATACATCTAGGAATGCTTTAGAGTCCAGCACAAGCCTGTACACTCCCATGTTTTATTCCAACATATGCTTAGTTGTCTAGGGTGGGATGGGTGAAGCCAAGGTAAATGGATAAAGGCAAGACAGAGACAGAAAGAGAAACAGAGAGAAAGAACTTAATCAATTGATGAGAAGACAGGAGGCAGAATACCTTTTAGGAAGCAAGGGCTTCATGTCAATGTTTAGCATGGCAACTGTTCTGTGAAGAAGGAAGCCACCCCATGCTGAAGTAACCATTTTGTGACAAAGACCACAGATGGTCTCACAAACTTGCTAACTCAAAAACATCATCCACTCTGGTCCCGAATATCTTTTTATTGTGTTTGGTGACTGCAGTGATCAAAGAAGTATATGAAATATAGACCATATATGTTATTTAATTACTATGGCCGTGTGCAGCAACTACATAATTCAGCCAGCCAAATGAAATGGATGTTGCTTGATAGAAACTCCTCTTTAAGGGGAAAGGCAACTGTTTAATCCCTTTTATCTTATCCATAGAGCAAGGCTGTCACTCACTAAAATTGTTAATCCATATTGTTAGATAATTAATTTGTTTCAGAAACGGTCATTAGGCACTGCTTAACATAGTTTTCATATAGTCCTTGCAAAGGAAGTCACTTCTAAGTATTTTAAGTAAAGAAATAAATCAAGTCCCAGGCAGTCACCTATCAGAACATTTATAATACAGCCAAAGCCAAGGTCTCAAGGGCTTAAAAGTTCTTCAGAATAACAGAGTTAGAAAGGATCTTGGAAGTCTTCTAGTCCAATTCCCTAATCAGGAAACACACTGCTCGGGAAATCTGCTATCCCACTGCTCAGGAAACCCTATAACATTTCAGATAAATGGTTGTCCAATATCTTCTTAGAAAGGTCCCATGTTGGAGCATTCACAACTTCTGGAGGCAAGTTGTTCCACTGATTAATTTGTTCCATCAGAAAATTTCTCCTTAGTTTGAGGTTGCTTCTCTCCTTGATTAGTTTCCATCTATTGCTTCTTATCCTGCCTTCAGATGTTTTGGAGAATAGGTTTATTCCCTCTTCTTTGTGGCAGCTCCTGAGATATTGGAACACTGCCATGCTGTCACCCTGTGGTCTGCTTTAGTTATAAAGAAGGATCAATTGCACTTATAGGTCAAAAGGCCTAGAAACAGAAAAGCAGAATTCAAGCCACAAAGAAGCTTTAGAATTGTACTGAGCACATATGAACATGTATTAAAATGTTTAAAATATTATTTAACTTGTTCTTCTTGTCTCAAGTAGTTGGCCTGTCCTGCTTTATGCCATCCAATGTCTCCTGACTTTTTTAATTGCCTTGTATTAAAGCCACATTTGAAAGGGAACCCAACATTTCATGTGCACCACTGCTTGGATTAGAGAACATTAACAATGTAAGCTGAGATTTTAAAGACACTGTTAACTTTTCTGTCATGTCAAATCTTGAGTTCTCCAATTGGCTTGCTGATTGTTTTCCTCTCGTAGACCTTTTTTTTTCTGATAGGAAGCAAAAACAAAGTAGCAGTGACATTTTATAATCAGGTGGTATTTGAGGGGGAAAAAAAGATCAGTCTTCTTTGTCCATCCTTGTTGGTTACAAAGAAATCGCTGTCACAAGAACATGAGGCTGAGAAAGTCTGATCTACAGATGCTACTTTATTCAAGTACACTGTATTTCCACACAACACTTTTCTACCCCCTGTACTCCACTCTCTGAATAGTCCTACTATCGTATCGTTTCATCATGTGATGGATCAAGATGGAGTGTGTGTTAACTTCACATCTTACAGAAAGTTCGTGGGCAACATGATGGCATGACACTGACAGGAGAGACAGTTGCAGAAATGAGAGCTTGGGCTAGAAATTCATCCCCTGAAAAAGAAGCAAATATTACCTCCCTCGTGCACTTTGCTCATATCATAATTGACAGAAAATCCCAACAGGGCCAAAATGAGACCTCCAAAGTGCAAGAGGGATAGACCCACGCATTCAGGGTAGAGCTTCGTTTTAAAAAAAAAAAAAAAACAGTAGTAGGGCAATCACAAGACCAGCAAGGATTCAAATCAGCAGGCTTAGTAATCACAGGGTATTAAATGCATAAAAAGGATAAGCAAAAAGGGGATAATGGAAAGGATCACTTGGAGACAATGTATAGCTGGAAGCCTGACCCCTGATAGAGCCTTTCGCATATAGGTTTCTTTGCATGCAGGATCCTAAACCACAAATTGTCATGTATTAACTGGTTTATTAGCTTTCTTTAGCACAAAAGGTAGCTGCACACTCAGAGAGGTGAGTTTGGCACAGCACTGGGCCATAGCCTGCAGTATTGTGAGATACAATCAGTCCAAGAAATTTTAAGACTAACATCTGCAAGCCATGGGCTCTAATAATGGCAACACTGCCTATGGAAAACAACTCCTTTAGCAACAAACATCAACCAAAGCCCAGAAATATTTACATCTTCTCCAGATGTTCATTAACACTTAGGATTGTCTCTTTCTATTTTTTTCCTGTTCTTTGACAGATTTGTAAATATTCATCATAAAAAATGCTGTATATATTTTAAGTCAGCTTCTTCTCTATCCCACTGCATATGTGTGTGTGTGTGTATGTGTGTAGAACCAGCTTGCAATGTAACATTTGGTTGTGCATGGAGCTGCATCAAAATTTCTGTCAGTGTTCCAAGACCCTAAAGCATGAGAGCCCTGATTTTTTTTAATGTACATGATGTTTAAAAGTGATTTTTTAAAAAACCGAATCTGTTTCTCAATTCTTTTGAGCAAACAAGAAAAAAGATGGAATCAGCAAAGGGAACCCCTGGGACTTTATAACTATATACAAGCTTTTTTAGTTCTGGAGACAGGGACCTCCAGATTTGCTATCTTCAATTCCCAGCAGCCTCAGACAGCATAAGCAATGGCAAGGGATTCTGGGAAACGTAGTACAATATCTGAAGTAACTACGGTCTCCCTGCCCCACTAGTCTTGGAAGCATTTGGTCAAAGATTGTTCAGAACCAAAAGTTAATCTTTGTTTTACATCTATTTTAAGTTCCTTAACATTATTTTTTAAAACATATGATTTGTTCATAACGGGAAATTATTTGAACAAAATACTTTTCCTCACAGTAATCCCAATCTAAATAAAAATCACCTTTGATTTCTATTTTTGAAATGTAAATGGACAAAAACAGACATTGCCAATAACTTTCAGAAGCCTTATCTTCTGGAGAACTATTTTATTATAGATATTCCTAGTGGGTGACTTTGGAGGATTCCAGAGTCATTGAGATTCAATCAATAAATTGATCCTTTATTGGGATTAAAACAGTTCTATGTACAGAACGCTGATTTACAATGAACCGTCTAATCAACTAAGGAAACATGACATTATCTGAAGTGTAAATGTACTATTATATACAAATGGCTGTATTTATGTATTTACTTATCAAAATTGTATATATTGTTTTATCTAATGTAATTGTCAAAAAATAATTCTTCTAGTTGAAAAATGTTATCTTGGAGTTATAGAGATGCCAGCCAAGCTGCTGATCAAGTTGAATATTTCCCTATGGAAATATCAGTCACTCCTTACTGAAAAATAAAATGGTTTCTGATAGCACGAAGCTCAGCTATAGTTATGTTGAAAGAGGATGGAGTGTTATTTTGCTGATTGTTTTTAAAAACTGGGGAAATAAATTAAAGAACAGCATTTGTGTATATAGTCATCATTGGTTTAAAAAAAAGCTCTCAGAAATTATCTGCATTTCTTGCATGACTATGCTCTGGAATTCTGAACTGCAATCACACATTTGTAAACAGATTAAATCATATGGAATTTATTTAGCAGAAGCATATGTTCAGTTACTTCTGGATTAGCATTTAATATAATGGAATATTAACTTGGCAGTTCTTTTATTATTAACTTGTCAGATCTCTTAAACCAAATAGTACATTGACAAATGAGGAAGATTTCAGGGAACAGCTGTGACTATGACACATCAGCAAGCAAAAGACAGGAAATAGTTGAGAATTTAGGCTACATGAAAGATGGATAATCTATAACCCAAACTCCTTTTCTTTCAGGAACCTTCATAGCCCTCCAGAAGTATAGTATCAAAACTCAATGACAAGCTGCCAATATTGATTATATGTTCATTAATATGTTTGTAAAGAATATTGATTAATATGTTTGTAAAGAGAGCCTCCACCCTAAATCTCCATTAGGCTCTACCCATGTATTTTAATTTTGTTAAAAGCCCTAATCCCACAAAATGAAGAGGCAGGAGAAAGCAGCAGACATGCCAGTCCTGACATCTCCAGTGAGGTCACCACACCACTGGCCAAGCTCTTGCTTCTTTTGGGGGCCAATATAAGAACAAAGATTGTATGGCTCTGGTCTCTATTAGTTCTGTTCAAGAGCCATGATGAATGCTCTTGGCTGGCAGCAAGAGGAGAAGGAAGGAAGGAAGGAAATCCAACATAAGAGAAAAAACTCATAAACTTTTAATTAGGGGAGGCCACAGAATTTCATTGTATGAATTTTCAGCAGGTAACTGGGAAAACATATCCAAGTGAATATGTATTCCACATGAAGTTAGTCAAGACATTCATTTCCCAGTATGATCATTGGCAGCTGCTGTAGAATTTATCTTTTGATCAGCTGTCAGATAATTTTGCTACCTGGACCTCTTTCTCCATCTATTTTATTTTGGCCAACCTGGGAAAAAGAAAAGAAAAAATAAGATCCAAATAATGCTGTTTTTCTAGGTAGGGTACCTGTTTTCTGGTATCAAGTGCCAAACTAAGATTTTAAGCTATGTATGTTTCTTTCCTCCACACCTCCTACTCTTTTGATAAGAATTATGTGATATCTGTGAGATTGGGCAAGTTAATCGTGCCAGCAGTCCAAATCTAACATTTACAAATATGACGAATAAAATTTGATTTGATTTGATCACTTACACATTTTTATGCAAGGTTTCATAGATGAGATATTGTATCCCAGCACTTTTGCCAACTGGAACATCAGATTGCCATAAAGGAGAAGAGACAACCCCATTCTAAATACCATGTCCATTGGGGCTGGGCCATCGGATGCCAGACACACATCAACTTTACCCCTTCCCCAAGAGTGCACTTCTCCCCAAAAATATGCACCTCAACTCCCAGAATTCTTCAGTCAGAATGTGTAACATCTGGATGGCATCAATTTTCAGGGAGACTGAGGCACAGGATGATTACCCTCCATTTGAATAGGCAGAACATCTCTTTTTTTTTCCTTTCTGATGTCATTGTTGAGTCCCATACAATTTTCAAAGAAAACTATGCGTAAGTTTTGGCACCTAATATTAAAACATGTAAGTAGATTACTTCTTGTTGAGCAGCAAATATTCTGTGGAACATCCAATATTAACATATTTTTGCATTATACTTGTCAATTGCTCTTGACATTTACTCAAACCACCTATCTCAAATTCATTCCTCAAGATGAATTCTGGGCATCTAATAACCATCCCTGTCATCCCAAAATAAACAATCCAAGGTTTCTTTGGTCATCACATTTTGAATACTTTTCTTCTTTTGTAATTTCAGAAATGAAATGAGAAACCCTCTTTTGTTTTACTTGAAAAATACACTCACAGTTGGTAGGGTTTCTATTATCAGTGAGAAAGAAAGCTATTGCTGTAGTATTAAACAACTTCATTTACCCCTTTCTAGTTTATTAGATAGTTGTTTTGCAATATTTGCAATAAACAATTTGCAGGCATGGCCTTATTTTTGTTTTGGTCTTATCTGCAGTAAGTGTTATATGGATTAGCACTGTGTTTATTTAAAGGGTTCAAATAATCTAGAAAGTGCCCCTCCCCCCAGAATGATGTTCTTCTTGAAATCTAGGTGGCTCCTACCCAACTGGAATTTCAGAGGGCCTTGACTTTTTGCTCAGATCTTCGGCAAGGTTGACAGGAGCTGGGGTGAGGATGGGAGCTCACCCCGTTGCATGGCGCTCGGGTCTTGAATTTGGAGCTGCTGGCTTTCCAGCCAACAAGCCCAGCATCTTAACCACTGAGTCACCATGCAGCCCTAAATAGGTACCACTTTGTTGGGAAGCTAACAGTGATCTATGACATCATGCTGGCCACATGACCACCAAAATGTTTTTGGACAGTGCTGACTCCATGGCCTTGAAACAGAGATGAGCACCACCCCCTGCAATCAACAACAACTAGCAGAGTAAAATCCTTGAGAGATTCCTTTACCTTTAAAGGAAGGGTGGCGTCTGGTACTTTAGGCCTATATTTTGTTTTTGCCTGGGTTTTGCAATCTTTTCTTCATTGTGCAGTTAATTAATGAAAGTTTATAACCTTAGCTTGAGTCCCATACTAATGAACTGACACACAGTTTCCAAACCTTTTTCTTAACTACACAATGGATCTAGAGACTGAATGTATTTGGTATCAAGCAGAATCAAGACTTGAAAATCAAAGCAAAGCTGAGGTCCTGCTGGCAACCAACCCATTTCACATGAAGCCAATGACACTTTTAGGTGCTTTAGAAGCAATTTTGCTTTTATGCAGCCAATTATTTCAGTTTTTCCCTCCTCCAAATTGCCGAAGAATGACTGCAACTGTTACCTAAGGTTTAATTAATGTACAGTTTAAAGCAGGTTGGCTATTAGTATTAGCAGGGTGGGTTTTTTCAGAGTTTGATTATCTTAATTACAAGTACTCTATTTTCTCATTTAGTTAATTGTCATGGATCTCTGAACATATCTACAGTGCTGTACAAAAGCCAATAAAAGCACTGAAACGAGGCTACAGAGAACAATGTGCCTGAAAACAGATATATGCAAAAATAAACTTCGCCTAAAAGAATTGTTTCATTTCTTACTGTTAGTTTCCCACTGTTAAATAAATAACTGCACCTAACTATTGTACTAGCTACAAGGTCATGTCTTGTGCAGATTTTTTAGAAAATCTATTTACTTTGAAATAAATTCAGTATTTCTGTATTACGCTAAGTAATAGTTGTAACTATTTTTACAAAATAATTTATTTTGTAAAAAAGGAACATGCACCAGAGCTTCTGCTTTGTGAATGTTTTCTCCAAATGTTTAATTGTTTTTAAGGGGGTTATTGTGTGATGTGTTGATGTGTTATCACCGGTGTGGGGAGGTGGGGGACTGTTATTTTACGATTTTATTATTTTCTTCTGTTAGTTTCCTTTTTTATATATGATATTTTTTGTATTTGTGTAAGCCACCTTGAGTCTCCTTGTGCAAATTGGCAGCAATATAAAATTTCTAAATAAATAGATAAATATCCATTTCCATGCATGCAAAGATATAAATGCAACCCCTCATTTCCTGATCAAATCCTCAGTGCCATACCTCTACAGCAAACAAAAGGTGGAAAGACATTAAATACAGAAAAAGAGAGAGAATGGAAAACTCATGAATGTCTGTGGAGATTCCCAGTCATCTAGGTCATAGTTGCCTCAAAAGTGCTTTTTTTCTTCAAAAGGCAATTGAACTGTTTTTCCCTGAGGAAGAAGAAGAAATTCAGAACTGATGGAGCTTCTTGGATGAGAAGCGAAAAGTTTTCTTGTTCCTCAAGGAAAAAGCAGTCCAGTTGTCTTTGGAAGGAAAAAAAAGCACCTTTGAGCAGTGGTGGGATTCAAATAATTTAACAACCAGTTCTCTGCCCTAATGACTAGCTGAACCAGTAGTTCTATGAACTGCTTAGAAAGTTAACAACTGGTTCTAGCGAATAGGCGTAAACTGGTTGAATCCCACCTCTGTCTTTGAGTCATATTAAAATGAGTCACATTGAAAATATTACATTAGAAATTTCTAATTAAAACAATCCATACCAATATTTAGCCCTCAGTGATATCTGCAAGCATCTTATACTTTAGCAATATGTACCAAATTGGAATCACCTAAGGCAGGGGTCTCCAACCTTGGCAACTTTAAGACTTGCGGACTTCAACTCCCAGAATTCTGGGAGCTTTGCTGGCTGAGGAATTCTGGGAGTTGAAGTCCACAAGTCTTAAAGTTGCCAAGGTTGGAGACACCCGACCTAAGGAACCCATAGCTGGACCACAAATCTTCAGATGACTACTAGATGGTTACAAAGTGTGAATTTTTTATGATCAGTGTGGTCAACCGATTTCTACGAAAAGATGTCAAGTCAAGAAGCAATATTCTAACTAGATTAATATGATAGATGCATATCATAGTACAGAAGTGATGTGTCTGCTCAATAGGTCATGTGAGAATAAGTCTTAGTGGTCAGTTAGTTGTTTTTCTTGTTACATATTTTTAAATTTACATAACTGTCCTCTGCAAAAGGGACTACTTAAAAGAAGAGAAGGGAGGGAGGAATATAATGCCCAGTTAGCCCTTGGCAGCTTTAACAAATGATGTTAATACCAATCTATCACAAGCACCATTTCCTAGCATCACTATCTTCTGATGAGCTGCTGATTCATTTTAGAGCTCATACGTTCATTATTTTACGTGATGTAAGCAAAATCAGCCAGAGTGTTCCCACGCTTAATTCAAAGGTGCCTTGGTCCAAATTCATCACTAAAATGCTCATCTTATTGCATTTTCTATCATTCTGCCTGGAAGAAAAAAAAGTATTCTAGACAAGTGCTACTTTTCATGTAGAATGGTAAGACTATGAAGCTACACTTCTTAAAATTTCTTCTATTTGACTGATAAAACCACCCGCTCTTTACTTGGTGTTCTGGATTATTAACTTTTCTGGTTAGGAAATGAAGTCCAATATAACTAGGTAGTCCTCAAACCATGTTTTTATATCTTCCAAACTTAATGGCATAAGATGAAAGTTAAATACTTTTATAATATGCTTAACATTTTGCTATGTGTTTGTGTATGTGTTTTTGTGTATGGGCATATATATTCTCTGTGTGTGTGTGTGTTTACAGATAATTGTTTAGTTTCTCTATTTCTTTAAGTTTAGCTATATGCAGAAAATAAATTGGTGGTCCTTTTCAAAGCTATGTTGAAAATGCTTCTTTAAAAGTCTACAATGCTCTTCAAAACAGTCAGCTGGATGGATGCCAAAGTAGGAGGGAAGTTGGTTAAAATGGCCATTAAAATGCTATTGTTTACCCACCTTATTGTTTTGATTCAGTATTTTCACAGTCAAAGATAAAAATAATGGTTCAAAATAAGAAGGATATACTGCAAGCTATTTAAACTGCATAATTTATATGTAAATAGACACATCGTCGAAATGGTGTATAGCCACATACTGAATACCTGCAGTCTGTGTTTTAATTTGTACTGCAATTTAGCTGTTGCTTCCAACAGATGGGAGAGTCATGCAACACTTTCAGCTCATTTAATTACTTATGTAAAATATTGGCTTCTGTTAATTAAGTTCAATAAATTACATAATGGTTCAGAGATTCTACTAAGAGACTTTTTGAAGATGATACACCAATCTTAATTTGATGACTACAAGCGAAAACCATATATAAAACTTTTTGGAGGCCTAAAGGGAGTACTGTTCTGGTTTTTAAAAATAAACACAAGACACATAATAAAATTGCACTGACTACATGTCAGTGTAATCCACATGCATCAGCTTAACCAATAGCAAATTGAAAGATGGTCAACACTGGATGCTCTTTGCGTGGTGAACATAGAACATTAGCAAGTGGTTTTAGGACTCAGGTGATGTACCAGTTCAGGCTCTCCGTTCTGAAAAAAACAGTCAACTATGAAGTAGAAGGCAAATGCTTAAGACTTATAATTTAGGACTATGTAAAACTATGCTGTTCTCTTGGGTGAGCAAAACTGAAATTGGCTCATTATCAAGAAAAGCGCATTGAATCATTAAGTAGTTTTATGGCTTCCAATCTCTATTTAAATATAAAATGTGACAGGTGAAGGTGAACAGGGCTATCTTTTAGGGATGTTTGAACGTGGCTTCTCGTACAGAACCGAGGGCAAGAAAACTTAGACAATTCCTTCTGACTGAAATCAGGCAATCTGAGCATTTTTGTCAAGAGAATTAAATTGAGCAGTCAAAAATTGCATAAAGTTACATCTCTCAGTCAAAAAATATTGCTTCTCTTCCATCCTCATGCCTTATTTATATACCCTGGAAATCCCACCAAGTGTTTCTGTTTGTTTTGTGTAGAATCTGAAATGGACACATTTTCCTTTGTAATTCACTGCAATATTTTTATTATTCAATTTCAGAAGATTGGGTTTAGCTGATGGGCTTTCGCCCCCCCCACCGCCACCCCATTACTGCAATTAGAAATTGTATTTTTCTAAAGCTGTCTGAAGCTGTTTTGACTCTGGTGCTTCACAGTAATAGAAAATTCCAAATGGAGGTGGGGTGGCGAATAGAAGAAATTTTCTTTAGCAATAGGTGGTAGGGCTTTTTATTCACTGAGGAATTGGCAATGTACAAACATGTTTTGGTTTAAATGTTCCTAATCAAGTACAGATGATTAAGTTAATAAAACTTTTTAATTAACTGACATGTTTAGTTCTTATATTAATTCCACTACCTAAGAAGAAGTATATTTAATAGATCTGTATCAATTTTTTAAATCTCCATACATTAGCAAGAATCAAACGTGGCTAACAACAATCTTGTCCAATCATTTGAGTAATAATAATAATAATAATTTGAAGGATCTATCCATCTGAGCTCTCACTGACAAAGTTAGAAGACTCATTCCGTTGTTGGTGTCACAGAGAAGTTGTTCCCTTCACCCTTCAGCCCCTTCCAAATCTGTTCTAAAGTTTTCTGAGATCCTTTCAGGGAGCCGTGAAGGCAGTAGGGTGAAGGAGAAGAGAATGTCCTGCTTAATGAACAAGCATCATATAGAGCAGGGGTGGGCAACTGTGGCCCCTTTATGAACTGTGGACTTCAAATCCCAGAATTCTTCAGCTAGCTATGCTGGCTCAGGAATTCTGGGAATTGAAGTCCACAGCTTGTAAAGGGGCCACAGTTGCCCACCCCTGAATAGAGTCATGATCCTGATTATCGTATGTAAAGGTAGAATTAACTTCTTTGGGGAACAAGAATTGAACCAATAATAAAATCAATACAGATAATCCTCAACTTACGATCACAATTGAGCCCAAAATTTCTATTGTTAAGTGAGAAATTTGTTAAGTGAGTTTTGCCCCATTCTATGACGTTTCTTGCCACATTTGTTAAATAAATCACTGTAGTTGTTAGGTTAGGTTAGTAACAAAGTTGCTAAGTGAATCTGGGCTTCTCCATTGACTTTTCTGGCGAGAAAGTCACAAAAGGGGATCACACGACCTTAGAACATAGCAATGGTCATAAATATGAACCAGTTGTTAAGCATCCAAATGTAAATCACATGACCATGGGGATGCTGCAACCGTCATAAGTGTGAAAAACAGTCATAAGTCACTTTTTTCAGTGCCGTTGTAACTTCAAACAGTCACTAAACGAACTGTTGTAAGTCAAGCACTACCTGTAATACTTTTGCTCCAAGTGATGCTAAGTCAAAATATAAAAAGTGAGTTTTCTGGTATAATGAAAAGTTATGTTTTTATCTTAATGCTTTTGAGCAAATTCTTGCAGTTATGTGGATATGATTCCAAAGTTCTTCAACAGGTTTCTAGGAGTGTCAGAGAAGGATTTTGTCCACCTTGCTTCAATGTTTACTCAGGCGCAAAAACTTGAATAATTTGTTCTTTAACTAAGGCAGGCAATCCTTGGCTTAGAGGCACCAGCTGACCAACAGCTACAGATAGTGTTCTGAGGACACAGGAATTTCACAAGAAGGAATGGGAGTCTCCAAATCATAGCCCTTTTAAAATAGCCTTTATTTTAGAGTTGGAGGGAGGCGAGAAGAAAAACTTTTGATCATGCAGAAGCCGTGCACTCCCATGCTCACCATTATTTTTACTATTTTGATCCCAACACTGCAACCATGACACTAAACCAGGGGTGGGCAATTACGGCTCCTTCATGACTCGTGGACTTCAACTCCCAGAATTCCTGAGCCAGCCATGCT
>JAEANM010006660.1:0-18405 GCA_017656035.1 Myanophis thanlyinensis | reverse complement strand
GGACAGGCTGCTGACACCTGCGTGTCTTTGCAGGCGTGGGATGCCGAACGCAGCAGCCCTGGAGAAGAAGGTAAGAGGGCGGTGGGCAGGAGCGGTGGGGGCGGTGGGTGGGTGCAGCTCTGCAGCGGCAATGCCGGCTCTTCTCCCTCCTCCCAGGTGCTGCTGATGGCGAAGAGCGGCTCCAGCAAGACGAGCATGCGCTCCACTTCGCCAACTAAATCCCACGATGGAGCGCATGCTCGTCTTGCCAGAGCTGCTTTTCGCCATCAGCATCACCTGGGCGGTGGGAGAAGAGCCGGCGTTGCTGCTGCGGCGCCGTGCACGCGCACCCCCCCGCTCCTGCCCGCCGCCCTCTTACCTTTTCCAGGGCTGCTGCGTTCGGCATCCCACGCCTGCAAAGACACGCGGGGGAGTGGGGGCTGCAGGAGGAGGAGTGGGGGTGGGGGAGCTGCAGAAGGGGGAGTAAGGGTGGGGGGGGAGGGGGAGCCCATCATTGTGGCCCGCAAGTCAAAAAGTTTGGCCCACGAGTCAAAAAGGTTGCCCACACCTGGGTTAGGCAGAGCTTGAGATACCATTCCAAAAAGGTGTTTCGAATGGTACATAGGTATAAAAAGTAGGATACCTAGTTTTATACTGTGGAAAGAACCGTGGAACTGTAGATAAACACAAACCGATTGTGCCTCTAGTGTAACATAAATATTTAAAAGTCCAATACATTTTTATACCACATCAGTAGAAGAATAATGTCCAAATAACAGAAAGTAATAATTTAACTTTTTCTAGATTGGATTGGTATAATATTATTTATTAAAATATTAAACCCACGGTTATCACTGACTCTGGGTAGTGTAGATAATACCAACGGCTAGGGCATACAGGTCTCAGGGAGAACTTCATTTAAGAGGGGAGAGGCTATGGCAGAGAAGTCACACTTCCTGAGATTAATTGAAGGAACCAGGTGAGTGCCCACCTATTGGAACAAACTGGCTGGGCAGATACCATAGAAAATAGTTGGACCCTCAAGTAATGTCTTGTGCCAGAATTCAGCAGGTTCTAGCAGGTTCACTAGAACTGGTAGTAAATTTTCTAAGCAGTTCAGAGAACCAGTTGTTAGAAGAAATCTCCTTTTGTTTTTTTCCACTTTACAGGGTTAATCCTGTCAGGAAGGCAGGAAAGAAACATTCTGGTATTGTTTCTAGCCTAATCTTTCTTGCCCTGCTTACAGAAACTGCCCACCCAGTCACATGACCCCGTCCAGTCAGGCCCACAAAACCAGGCCCACAGAACTGGTAGTAAAAAAATATGAATTCCATCACTGCCCTGTGCCATGTACAGAACATGGTACAATTTGCATGTATCACAATTCATGAAGGATTCAAAGAATCTGGAAGAATGAGTAAGAGCCATAAAATAATCAACTGATTAGAAACCAAACATCAGGAGAAGAGATCCTGTTTGTTTGGCTCAAAAAGGTATTATCACTTCCAGGATATTTGGATAGCCAATGATTCTTACTAAATGACACACAGCATACAGCTGTTTCTTTTGTTACTATTTAGTTTTATTATTTATTAGATTTTCTTATGCCTCCTTTATTGCTTTATAGTAACTCAAGGTGATGAACATGCAGAATACTCTTTCCTCCTCCTATTTTGTTCACAACTTTGTTAGGTCAGTTAGGCTGAGACACTGGTCCAAAGAGTTTTCATGTCTAAGGTGGGATTGGAACTCAACGGTCTCCTGCATACACTTTATATTTTCCCATGGTCACCAAATCATAGGGGTGTAGCAGAAATGATTGCATGTACGTAAAGTGTATCAAATCCCTGTCCAAGCCTCCTTTTAATAGTTCTTTTACTTTGTGTCTCAGCTGTGGTTTCATTGATTGCTCTCACTGTTGAGCTAAGTAGGTTTTCCTCTTATGTGGTTTTTCAAACAGTGGTCAGTCTAGCACAGTTTTAGAGTCCCTTTCTGGCATATCTCAATTTAAAAATATCTAAAGGTTCCATAAGCTTAAACCAAAAAAAATAGCCAATGGACATGCTCTTGATTTTATCTTTTCACTCTAATGTTTAGGTCGTAAAGGAACAATGAAATCATTTGTCGTTGGACTTGGAGGGTAAGTATGAACAGGAATTTGAAATCCTCTTTTCTTATTTTATATATCCAAATATCTAAATACAGATGCTCTTCATTTAATGACCACTTGCTCTGTATGGATTTTTTTCATTATATATTTACAGTATATTTGTAATTTTTATTTATAATTTACATTTATAAAGGCTGCCCGATTCAGCTTTGGCTATTGTCGGTATACAATACCAATAAAATATCTTTAAAAGTTACGATACTTTCTGTAATAATAAGTTTGCTGAATGTGTAAGTCTATGTTCTATAGTTACTGTGAAAATATTCAGTGCATATGAACTTGTGGTTTCCACTGCTGTTGCAATCCTAGTCTTAATATTTTTGCTGTTACAACCACACAAATACTTTTAAGAACCCTGTTCTCAAGGAAGGAAAAAGACAAACACTGAATGATTATTGTGCATTTATTCTGAAGAAGATAATTGACAGAGAAAGCCCTTATTCAGCTATAATAAATGACCTTCTGGCTACTAAAGCTAAAAAAGTCATTTGACTGGATATAAAGCAGTTGCAGAGTAAACAAAGCTATTAATGGTGTTATCTACTGTACAGTTTGTTCTTCCCAACTCTTTTTTTCCTATTTCCAATTCAGTGTAACAAATGGAGGCAAAACAACTCTGGCAGGAAAGCTGAAGAAACTGCTTCCCAGTTGCACTGTAATTTCCCAAGATGACTTTTTTAAGGTAACAAGTCTGAAAAACTTTTACACTTTGAGTTAATATTTTGCTCCGTTGCAGAAGTGGATTTAAGTTTGTTCATTCCAATGCCCACAAAGCTTCCCTCTGCCCTACAATAAATCTATGCAGTGATGATCATCAGAAATTAATAAGACCTAGTGTGATCAGAGTTCTAAATCAAATAGGGCAATGCTTCTTAGTCTCAACAATTTTACATGTAATCCTTGCTTACTGACCACAATTGGGACCGATACAGAGATGAAATTTAGCAGGTTTGCTAGAACCGGGAGTAAATTTTTTAAGCAGTTCGGAGAACCGATTGTTAGAAGAAATATTCTTTTGTTTTTTTGCACTTTACAGGGTTAATCTGTAAGAAAAGCAGGAAAAACACATTCTGGTGTTGTTTCTAGCCTAATCTTTATGCCCTGCTTACAGAAACTGCCCCACCAGTCACATGACCCTCCCAGCCACGCCCACTAAGTCACGCCTACAGAATTGGTAGTAAGAAAATTTGAATTCCACCACTAGATCGATAACTCCATCACTAATCCATGGAGTCGTTAAACAAGACATCACATGGCTGCAAGTTGTGATTTTACTGCTGTCTTGTCCATTGACTTGGCTTGTCATAATCTGGCTGTGAAGTATGCAAATAATAACAACACAAATCCCAGAATGCTGTTATATGTATCCATTGGTTGTGAAATGCCCAAATGGCGATTGTCTGATTGTGGGGTAAATGTAAGAATAGTCATAAAGTTACTTTTTTCAGTGCTGTTTTAACTTCAAGTGGTCACTAAATTAAGCAGCTGTTAAGCAAGGATTACTTGAATTTGAACTTCACTTCCAAAAATTCTCTAGCCATTATAGGCAAGGTCCTAAAACCGGTGAGATTAAGAAACATTGATGTAGAAAATTAATGTGTGTAGAAATGGTGCCTCATTGCAGAATTTCTCCTCACAGTGTAGAAGTAGGTCAGCATGTAAAGCTGTAGTTATTTTGTTACGAAGTTTTAATCCTATGCACTTTGGAATGGCTGCTAAGTTTCTAGAAAATCAGCCAAATTGATCTTAATTCAAAATTACCAAATTGTTATCTCAAAAACTATGGAAAAGACTGTATCCTTCACTTGTTTTACTGCATTGTTTGTCTAACATTTCAATCTTTGGTTTTTCTTGTTCTGTACATTATCATTACACAAACCTGGCAAATACCAGTTTTTAAATAAAAGAATGTGGTTCGTGGGAGGTGTTTTGTTTTGTTTTTTAAATTAGTGCACAGGAATTGAATTTACTTGGTACAGAATGATTGTTAATTATTATTGTTAATTATTGTTAATTATTGTTTACTGTAAATTGCTTCCCTGTGTTAAGATCTACGCCACTTATCCTGTGGGTTTGTACCATACTCTCTATATATTAATATGTTTGGGTTTTCTTTAGCCTGAATCTGAAGTGGCCAAAGATGATCGTGGATTTCGGCAGTATGATGGTAAATATTCTGATTTATATATATAATAAAAACTCAAGAGAGATCTGGATGACTCCGAACCTGATGGCATTCAAAAAGCTATTAAAAGGCCTTGCTATTTTCCCAAGGTTTTCAGCAGGATGATGGTTGTGCCCCTTTTGGATGGGCTTCTTGGCCCAGTCATAATTTCTCTTTTGGTTTTTTTGTATTGCTCTTACTTTTCACCTGTAAGCCACATAAGAGTAATCAGGAATTGAGTGGCTTCTAAATTGTATATATGTACCTGTAAACATATAAATAAATTAAAAACTGTAATAGAATTTCCAACAGATACTTCAATTATCTCAGTTGTTGTACTGTGGCACAAGGGCACCCTATTTATAAATGAGAAGAAAGGCCCTTTTTGTTTCTAGCAGTGAAGGTCTTTTCTGCTCAATTTGGTTCTTCTTTTCCTAGATGTCCTGTCTCAGCAGCCAAGTGTTCAGAGGAAATCTGCACTTTACTTTGTTTAACTACTCATAAAGCTTGTTATGTTATGGAAATAGCCTGTTCTTGTAATTTACATGTGCTACGTTTGTCTACAAAAACAACTAGCTGGCTTAAAAGCTATTAATATAAATAAGATACTTGGTAATAAATGTGTATGTGATCAACTTGTACAGGTTCAGACGGCGCTGATTGTTGTGCAATGTGGCAATTATTAAATTTTTGAATTGCAACATAGTACGAATTCACCATAAATTGAATAGGCTTAGGAGAGCATAATCGGCCTTTGGGGATTGTGGAATATCATCACATGAATGAGATGAATCATATTTTCACCTCGTTCGTAGATCTGAACTAGCAGAAAGAAATAGATACGAGAAAAGAAAAGACAAAAGGAATTAACCTCTTTGTAGGATAAAGATAATATTTTATATAAAAACTTCAGAGTTCTCTTAAAGGTCTCTGGATTTTGAAAAGACTTGGGTGCCTACACAATTCAGTTTATTGTTGGAACTTGGTATATAAATATTTTCATTAAGTAGTTAAATGGAGGAATATAAATATTTTCATTAAGTAATTACATGGAAAACAGTTAATCATGGAAATACAGTAAGGAACTTGTTAGATAGATAGCATTAATGAAATTCAGTAACACTCTGCCCCAGTTTGACTGCTTAAATTGTGGGACAGTTCGTCTCAAACATCTTCATTAGAAAAAATAATAGTTTGATTCCACACTTTTGCCAAGCAGAGAAACTTGTCCAGATTTTTCAGATTCATTTTTTTTTTACTATTTTAAAATTAGGGAACCCGTAGTAATATATTTTGATTATATAAATAAATGTGTTAGTTTATTTCCTTCATATAGCTCTGAATAATGAAATGTAATCAACTGTTCTAAGTATGACATTCTACTGTCTTAAAAGAATTCATATCTTATTTTAATTCATTTTAAAGGAGGACATGTTTCACTTTATATACAAAATGATAGTTTTAAAATTTAGTATAATCCAAACTATATATGAGAAACAGAAACTATTGGGGGGTTTTTCTTGTTATTGTTTGGAAATCATTGATCAGCTGTTTCTTTTAATTTATCCTTAATTCATTACAACCCATTTTCTGCTATTTGCCTAGAATTTCACAGATTTGAGAACTGTAGTGAGATCACTGGATTTGTTGCTCCTATATCTTGCTATTACTTTGTAAACTTTCCTGCTTCCAGTCCTGATTAATCAATAGTGAACATACTTTGCATTTTCTCAGATAGTGCTGAATCCTCAAAATAACAAGATCTTCTAACATTTAAAGTAATTCCTAACTCTCCCATTCTGTTCAGGATATGTGTCAAGCTTTGGCTCTTGAGTGTCTCATGAACAGAATGATTGCAACTGAGAATATTGCCTTACATTTTAAGATTTAAGTGTCTCTTTTAGTACTTGATGCCTTGTACATGGAGACAATGGTGGCAAGCATACGTTCTTGGATGACAAAACCAGAAGACTCTGCATTGCCAAGATCACCCAATAATACACATGATGATCAGACAGGAGCAAAAGATATTCGTGTCTTAATAATTGAAGGTTTCCTTCTGTTTAACTACAAGTAAGCAGTTGTTTAATATTTACAAGAACTGCAATATGGCAAACCAGCATGCCTTAATTGTCATTTTATTCTTGCAGGCCCCTTAGTGATATATGGGATAAAAAATATTTCTTAACAATTCCTTATGAAGAGTGTAAAAGGCGCAGAAGGTAAAAGCAATGCTTAACATAAACCTAAACGTGTTTTACTTTGTTCTGTTTCTTCTTTCTCTGTAAAGCTGCGCCTCTTCTTCAAAATAAGCTCCTCTTTTAGGCTGTCTGTGTTGTTTATTCAGCCCATGGACCAGATTTCCCTTTGGTCTGGCGGCATTTGGAACTGGTGTTTGGAAAGGGAATTGACTGCTTTCAGTCCTTCATTCAGAAAGATAAAGGGAGTGAGTGTCTCTTCTTATTTTTTTTTTCTGAAAGATAAAGCTTTTCTTCACAGAAGACTGTGTTAGAACTGCCACCTCACCCCTGAGCTCTTGCTGTCAGCTGGGTATCAGTCTGCCATGGATTCTGGGGGGAAGGGGGAAAGGAAAGGGGAATGCTTGGGGTGTAGTGCCCCAACCATTGGGGCACCCGTTCCATGCAGAGATTTTTCTGCGGATCATAGACAGTGTGTTTTCATGTGTTGCCTGCATCCTGTGGATGGGTATTTGTGCAACCCAGCTTCTGGCATGCTGAGGTCTGGGACTGTTCCTTCCTCATGGCTTAGAGGGAAAGTGAAAGTAATGGCAGTAAGTGTGGCTCTGAGTCACATTTCAAGGTGGCTCTCCTGGGAGAAGAATGTAGTGCAGCCTATACCAAGAGTGACCGTTTCAAAAACATATTCTTCAAACCTGATAGGGGAGCCCATAGTGGGAAATGCCTTAGAGGGGGAAAATTACACTTGGGGATTTGGTACATGAATTTGCTTTACTGCAGTTTCACTTGACTTCTAATAAAACTATACCTTTTGCAACACATTGAGCTCAAGGATCATTTTTACTTAGAGGTGAAAGCTGAGGCAGGGTAGACAGGATGTTTTTTCTCAATCGAAAAAGATAGGGGGATCATTTCCAACATTTTTTCATTGAAGGAAATCAATCTAGACAGAGCTTCAGGAAACAATAGGTCTTTTGAACAGATCATCTAATACAGGGGTAGGGAACCTATGGCTCGGGAGCCAGGTGTGACTCTTTTGAGCATTTCATCTGACTCGCAGAAAAAAGCTCGCCCCCACCATTCCCCTCATCAAATGGAATTTGAGGGGAATGGAAAAAAAAGGAGACCTTTCGCGACGCTTTTAGGACAGCAGCTCTTTTCCCTCCTCGTGCGGCCGGAAGAGCGCTGTTTGGGGTGGTGGTGTGGGGGGGGCAGTTGAGAGAGAGGAAGCAGAAGCGCACGAGGGGGAAGGGAGCAAAACAAAGAAGAGGCGGCAGCGAAGGGGGCGCTGTGATGCGACAGAGGGACGGTGAGTGGCTCCTTGGTGCGCCTTCACACATCCACTCACCGGGGCCTATGGGGGGGTGGGGTTGCTGCCCAGGGAGGGGTTCTCAGAGACTCCTCTGCCCTCCTGAGCTGGAGCCTCGGCCCTCAAGAGAGACCCAGGGCCGTCTGAGGAGGGAAGGCGGCTGCCAAGGCAGCGGGGTTGCTTCCTCCGCGGAAGCGGCAGTGGGGCTTGCTCTGGGGAGGACGCCGCCCTTCCCTGCCTCCCCGCCCACCTCCCCTGCAGCTCCGGTTGTGGCGAGAGAGAGAGGGGGGTGGGGGGAGGCCTGGGCTGGGCTGGATAAAATAGGGGCTCCTTAGGGCGGGTCCCCCAACTGTCATGGGCAGTTATTATATTATACGGCTCTTACTGAAATAAATTTCCAAATATTTTGCTTTCATGGCTCTCTGAGTCAAAAAGGTTCCCGACGCCTGATCTAATAGAATCCAAAACGCCATGGAATCTACTTAAATCAGCATGGCTGATCTTTCCTTATGACAGTTCTATTATTTGTTATTTGCCAGTAAAGCTTGAGGCACATCATTATGAAAATTATCTCTGAACACAGGCTGCTGGCTTTATAGCGATAGTAAAAGTTTTATTTGAGGATGGTTAATTTGTGATCCTAACTACGTTCTTGATGGTAGAATCCAATTCATGATAGTTGGGGCTTTTAGGGACTTGTAGTTCAGCTATATTCAAAAAGTCGTAAGCACTCAACTATTCCCCTAAAGCTACAAAGGTTTGAAGAATCAAAACTTGGAAACATTACAACATTAAATTTCTTTAAGTGACCCACAATGCTTGACGGACTGTGACAAAAATTATGAAAATGGCTTAAAAGTAGTATTGAACAATATGAAATGCAGGACTATAAAATCTAGGACTAGAAATACAGAAAGAAGAAACCATGTAAAGATTATCAAACTAATAAGAACTACTTTGGGTTTTACTTTTGTTTAATGTAGCAAGAGAATATACAATCCACCAGACCCACCTGGTTACTTTGATGGACATGTGTGGCCCATGTATCAGAAACACAGGAGAGAAATGGAAGAAAATGAAGCAAACATTGGTACAGCTAACATTCTTATAGTTCTGTCAGACGTCTGTGATATTTGCATAAATATTGCATAGCTACTTAAACACTTCCTGTATTATTTTCTTTAAAAAATTTCTCATTACTTCTTTGTATTTATGTGAAAGGTAAATAGCTATGAGTGTCATAAGAGGGTCTCCAGTTCCCAGATGTTTTCTTAATGTATGATTAGACATTTATAAGCTCACAGCTAGTCATCAAACCGTTGTTTGGATTGCACGGGACTTTAAGTTATATCTTTCTGTATAAACTGTGCTAATGGACAGCTTAAATTTATATGTATGCATTTATTAAATGTATGTGCTGCACTTCTCAGCAATAAAGCGATTCTGAATTTTTTCCTCTGCTGAAAGTAATTTGCATTTGTATTCCACCTTTTGCAGTTTATTTAGATGGAACAAAACCACAGGAAGACCTCTGTTCATGGCTATACAATGATATAATGCAGGAATTGGAAAAAATAAGTAAGTAATTAGCCTGAGTTAAGATCAAGAAAACTACATCAAGAAAACCATAGACAATGCCATCTGCATGATTAGATTTGTACGTGTGTTTCACTGCCTTGTCTAAGAGCATTCCGATCCACTAAATCCTACTGCAGGTACAGGCAGTTAATGGCTATTAAATGTTCACCTTTGAATTATTTTTTAAATGCCCAATGCTCAGAATATTAGGTCATTCAGGTAATAAATATATCTAGCAATCTGCATGTGTTGCACACAGCTATTAGTAAACTTTCTCGGAAAAACCCATCAATATTCGGAAACGTATAATTACAGAGGCCTTACAAAATGACTGTGCGGGAAGCATAGTCCTTATCCTTATCTTTATCTTTATCTTCCCCTAGCTGAGGTAATGATGTTCTGTCTGGTACTCCTAATACCATTGTATTGTGGTTTTGAAAAAGAAAATGCCTCTTATATTTTATCTCTGAATTACAGGTTTATTGTTATTTTCGAAGAGCACTTCATTTTCCATTTTACAGCTAAAATTTAAGTGAGCATTCAAATTTATTTCATAAGATTTTATGTTACTTAGGAGGAAAATGATTGCATCATTTTTGCAAAACTATAGTTTCCAAAATGTCATGTGAATATATATGATTAACAAGTTATACCAAAATAAGGTTTATTAAATTTGCAATTGTTACACAAAATAAATCCCTTTGAATGAATTCATACTTTAGGTGTGTAAGAATGAAGCCTTGTATTGGAGGTTTTGAGGAAAGCAAAGAAGTATTACGATAAATACATTTTTCATGGTTCATTCTAAAATAAAAAAAGGATAATTTAAGGATATGTTAACATTGAAAACAGATTGACTAGGAAAAACTACAGCATATCTTTGAACTAATGTAGACTTTGTTCTTTTTTTATATAGGTTAGCAAGGCATTATTATACATGGATAAATCTGGTTCCCAGCCTGGACAGTTTCATTATTACTACTTAACTTCCATCATGAATCACTGAAGAACATCCCTTGCCCCGTTGCTGGTTGACAGAAAAGCAGTAAAAATTAAATAAGGAAAATTCAGTTCTTCTGTACAATGGGATATATTGGTTGTGGTTTGGTACCAATTCAGTTGCTGCAATTCCTGTAACTCTGTTTCTTTCTTCTTAATAAATATTGTCAAAAACTTAAGAGGTTGTTATATTTTATAATGGTCTCTCTACTGAATAAAGTTGGAGGTCATTTTTTGTATATATTTGTTTATGTATTTTTTAAATCATTTGTTAACTTTTCCCCTTTATCCCTTCCTTTCACTATATATTTGTATTTTTTGAAGTTTAATAAAGTTCTCTATTATATATAAAAGACTGAGAATCATGCTTGAAAAATGAATTACTGTTTTAGACAAGTGCTAAAGTGCCCATCTTCTTAATGACAATAATTGACCATTAAAAGATATTTTTATATATAAAGTACTTAACATCATTTGAAACAGAAGCATATATAAAATGGGGGCCTGTAGAGAAATCTATTACATAGTAGCTCTAACATTCCATCAATATTGTCTCTACCATATTATCATTGACATTGTGCACAATATTAAACCTAATTTTCTCATTAGGTTACAGAATATATTGCGATCTCAAAGAAAAAAAATACTTGTCTTTTCAATTTTGGGAAGAAGAAAAAAGGAGCATTGACTAATGCATCTTTGGATCCTTAAGTACTAATTTCGGTTTTGAATTTAATAACATTTTTTCTGTGACTTGATCCAGGCAGATTTCTGAGCAAACCCCTATCTTGAAATTTGGAAATGCAGAACACCTCCCACCCTACATCCTCCCGTTTCTGACTTAGGAACAACGGATACGAAACGAATCGCACGGGCCATCAAGGGGAAGAAGACCTCGTTAGTAGGATGACTCGATCCATCCCCTTCTCATCTCAAACCAGGTGCGGGCGTCGAAACGCGCATGCGTGGCGGGTCGTCCGCTTACCCCCCTTTTTTCCTCTCGTGTCACGCGCTTGCGCAATCGGGTAGCCGTGCCCGGCCGAGAGCTGTAGCGTCGCGTTCTGCAAACAGCGGTTGGCTGATCCGTCGCCTTAAACAGCCGCTCTCTATGAATCCGGAAGCGCGCCAGCATGCGCGGAAGAAGGCGCGCGGAGCCGGAGCGGCCGTTCGCTTTCGGCGTCGGGGAAAGGCGGCCGACATGTTGGCGCCCACCGCGTGCGCTCTGTCGCGGCGAGGGCGGCAGAAGCCGCCGCGGGGCAAGGCGATGCGCGGGGACAGCCGGGAGAGCGAAGAAGACGATGAACAGGCGGAGCCGCCCAGATGGGATGAAGAAGCGGCGGCAGTGAACGCCCGGTGCGAGCTGGACTCTCTGCCGCAGCTGGCGACCACTAAGTTGGACGGGAAAGAGGAGGAGAAGCAGGAACGGGAGCACTTCCGGAGAATTATCAATGCCTTCCGTTACTATGGGTAACCGATTTACTCCCTGCTTACTCTTGATATCCTTCATCCCGTTAATTGTATGGCGTATAAGATCTCCCCCCCCCCCCCACTCAGAGCCACCAATTCATAGCGATATCTACCCACGGAGGCTGGGAGAGGGTGAGGTGGGAGCCTTGAGTGATCAAGGGCTGTAAATAACAGGTAGTTGTTTCTGTTTAAGACGATTTATTCAGTGACCCTTCAAAGTTGCAAGGGCGCTGAAAAAGAGTGGCTTACTTAACCGTTGCAGCCTCCCCCTCCCCCAATGTCCAGGTGATTTACATTTAACAACTGGTTCACATTTATGATGGTTGAAGTCTCCCCATGTCATCTTTTGCCACCTTCAGACCAGCAAAGTCAATGGGGGTGTTGCAGTGGTGAAATTCAATTTTTTTACTACCTGTTCTGTGGGCGTGACCACAGGATTAAACATCACTAAGCACAGAATTAAACTTCACCAAAGTTACAATGTAATAAGGGGAGAGGCAGTTTCTGTGAGAAAGGCAATAATGATTAAGCTAGAAACAAGTGCCTTGTTTACAGGATTAACCCTGCAAAGTGGGGGAAAAAAAACAAAAGGAGATTTCTTCTAATAATAGGTTCTCCAAATTGCTTATAATTGTTCCCACTGGTTCTACAGAACCAATGCGAACTGGCTGAATTTCACCTCTGAGGTGTTGGATTCACTTAACCACGGTGTCACTCACTACAGTAATTTTAACAACGGCAGTGATTCGCTTAACAAATGTGGCAAGAAAAGGGATCAAAACGCACTTAACAAATTTCAGGGCATAAATTCTGGGCTCTGTTGTCATAAGTCGAGGACTGCCTGCACCCACTTCAAGCTCTGCCTTGATCATGGAAATTCATGGAGTGACTTGGGACCAGTTCACTTTCTTTCACCCCAATTTGCCTCACAATCAACCTTAAGCTGTAGGGAAAAAGCTGGGATACCCATTTAATAAATATTTACTCAGAAATTAACCGTGCTGAGTACACTGGGACTTACTTTGAAGTAAATAAGATGTCAATCTGGCACCATCCAGATGTTTTGAAGCCTAGCTCTCAGGGCCTGTTGATCTTAACCATTGCGGGTGGGAATTATGAGAAATCTAGTAAGGAAGCATTTGGGAGTACTGTTTTAGATTGCAATATTGTTTTAAGCGCATCTTTTCTATTATGTAAACCATTAAATGAAGCAATGTCTTAAGGGGAATTATGGCAGATTTAGATAACTTGTTAAACTGTAGAGGTGCATGTGTTTTGAAGGCCATGGTTTTGCCAGGTGTAATATGGTTTTGAAAACTGGATCCTCAAAAAGTCTGAATGAAGAAAAAATGATCTCTTTGAGTTGTTCCACTGGAAGAATTGTTGAGAATATCTTGGATTAGAACAAATTGTTTGTTTATGTAATTTTATTGGAGATGGTGACCCTTTGAGAGCTGTATGCAACAAAATTTCACTTTAATGTATGCAGAATAGTGACCATAAAGTTATTTTAAGTAAGTTCTATTTAATATTAAAGAAAATAAAATGAGGCCACTTGTGGAAGCATTCATAAAAAATGCAGTTTAAATATTTTGGACATATAATATGAAGGCAAGAGTCACTAAGTAAGGTCATTGAAAAGGGTCCATTAGATCATGAAGAGTCATAAATGACTGAACAAAAGCAAACACACAAGCTAAGGATTCCTGACAGTATGCAATTTCACTGCACACATGTTGTGCATTGACAATAAAGATTTGAATTGACTTGACTTTTAAGATCTGTTGAATATAGCAAAATTCTGAGTAGTTGTGGATAGGATTGTTTAAATACTTATCATTTCATTTCTGTTTCCAAAATCATAGAAAGAGTAGATGAAGATACCAGTGTCAATTACTCAGCATATTAAATTTTCTAAATTACCGTTTCCATATGTGTGGCCATGTCCATATTCATTGATTTAGTGCAGGGGTGGGCAATTGTGGCTCTTTTATGACCTGTGAACTTCAAATCCCTGAATCCCAGGGCAAGGCAACCTAAATAAAATGGAGGAAACATTTTGAAGTATACATTTACATCTCAAAACATTTCCTCCATTTTATTTAGGTTGCCTTGCCAGGAATTCTGGGATTTGAAGTCCACAAGTCATAAAAGAGCCACAATTGCCCATCCCTGATTTAGTGTATCCATTTGTGCATAGTGTTAGTAATCCATCAAGATGAATTTTAACAGGACTCTCTTTTGTGAAAGTAATGGAACTTCCAAATCTGCAAACTCATCCTAGTATAGTTTATTGGTGATTTTTAAACTGTGTTTTAATAAAAATGTTATGGTTATTAATTGCATTTCTGCAATGCCAAATTCACTGTCTATAATTTAAACTGTAAAATGCATTTTCTCTCCATATGTTAGAACCATTTGAAACAACCACAGAATAAAGCTAAAACAATTTAAAACCACCACAGAATGTAGTCAACAGTTAGCAAACATTTTAAGATATATTTATCTTCTGCTTTAAATGTTTTCTGAAAAAATACATGTGCTGTTAGCAAAGTTTATAAATCTAAATGACTACAGGTGACAAGCCATATGCATTTGTCATTTCTTCTAACAACATAATCCAAGTAATTGAAACGTATTTGTTATCAATTTAAAATAGATTTTGGAACATTGTTCTATCTAGCTCTGAAATTCATGGGTCCTAAATTGTTAATTTTGACAGGATTCTAACCATATGTTTATGTTTTCATTTACTGGCATATTGACTTTGAAGTGAAATGATATCTGATAAATTTATGTAGGCAATTGAAAAACATTTCAAAATGGGAATCCATTGAAAATTTACAAGGCTGGTATCAAGTGTATTTTGTTTTATTCATTATTTCTGATATTTGTTTTCTTTTTTTGATTTCTAGAATTAATATGCATGAAAGAGTGACTCGTGCAGAAAGACAATTTAGAACACTCCCAGCCATGCAACAGAAATTGTTACCTCAGTTTCTCCCTCATCTTGACAAGATTCGAAAATGTGTTGACCACAATCAAGGGATCTTACAGTCTATTGTGAATGACTGTACCCGAATGTTTGAAAATAGAGAATATGATGGTGATGTATGTTGAGCATTTTATTTCTAAAAGAGCAATTTTGTTGTATTCAACTTATTTTAATGTTAATTTTTTTAGTGAGTCATAGGTGGGCTTTTTTACACATGGAATAGTTTTCAAATTACTTGGGTTAAATTAAGAAAGTTCTAGGAAAATTGATAAACTCTTTTTTGGATTTTACAAATGAAATACCTTTCTAGTCCATTCCAGTAAACCATTATTCTCTTTCATTACTGATAAGGAAGAATGTTTCCACAAATAGAAGAGGCATGATTTATATTTCTACAAAAGCTATGCCCACTCATTCAAATTTGGTCTTGTCTCTGTGACTTTCAGACTTTTAAAATAAAAGTAATTAAATCTTTTCATTTCTACTTTGGTTTTTTGCTTGAAGCTGATTCTTACTTTCCACTGGTGCCCACTATTTATTATCTTCAGTTTATTTCTATGTCCTGGGAGTTACTGAAGGTTTTGACATTCAGTTATAGTGCAAAACAATATTCCAGTTTTTATTTTTCCCATTACATTTAAACTACTGTTCAAGGCGTAAGTATCCTTATGTACTGATTTTTTTCAAGTATGATTAACAGGCTCCAAATGCTCTTCACATCGATGAAGAATAGTTGAATAATTTCTCTCCTCTCTTAAGATAAGATCATGTTTCAGGAGTATAAGGAAGATTTTTTTTTAACACCAATTTTCAGCTCTAATCAGGTCTAAGCATGGATGTGTGTGCTGATTATTGTCAGATTTTACTTAGGTGTGCTCTATCCTAATTCTACTTAATTTTAGAATTAAAGATCTTACAGGTATTACTGGATTTTTTTCTCACAGACACACCTATACCATTAACTGGCGTTGATCTAACTGGAGATGCTCTTTTTCTTTTCCATTATTTTGAATCCATCATTTTGGATCCTATTTAAAGAGTAAATAAGATCTCTGTGCCAGTCGTCTTCCTCTTCATCATTCTGAATTATCTCCTGGATCACTTAATGGACTTTAGATGATTCATGATCTAACAGATTTTTAGCAGCACAAATACTGTCTGATTCATTTTAGGATCACTAGCCCTTTTTTGCTGGTTTTAAACTAAAAGCTGTTTTCAACAGCTACTAGACATATCTAAGTACATGTTCACCATTTAATTGCCAGTCATGACCTCCATTTGTAACCACCTCAGTCTCCTTACTTCCCTCTTTGCTAGTCTATATTTATCAGTTCTCTTTCTAAATATAAATGAATATAATATGTACTCAGCACTTTATCAACAAAGCAAGTATTGACTTATATTTGGATATCTGTAGGGACATGTGAAACAACAATGAAAAGCTACTGCTGAGAAAAGGCTCACCAAACAACTTTTATTCTGAATAATGAATGTCAACTTTTTGATGTGTTATATATATTGTGTGACAGTATCATGTAACATGTGAAGAGTTGATTTAGGATATCAGTCTTAATTTAGTTTCCAGTTATTAGCCCTAATATTTTTATTTTAACCAAGATGTTATAATAATGTATCAGATTAATCTGTAGCTAACTTTTTTTAAATTAGGGAAATGGAAAGATTACACCAGCTTCAACTTTTGACATGGATAAATTAAAATCCACTCTGAAACAATTTGTAAGAGATTGGAGTGAAACTGGGAAACCTGAGAGAGATTCTTGCTATCAGCCTATCATTAATGAAATTGTAAAGAACTTTCCAAAAGACAGATGGTAAATATTTTTTTAAATATTTATTTTAAAAAAAGATATGCACAATAATGCATTTCTGGTAAAGGTTACTGGAACTGGTCTTTGAAAATTTGTTTAGATCATAAGGAAAAAATCGTCATGAATGTTTGCTGTCTTTTTAAATGGCTTCGCTTAAAATATAATTCTTACTAAACAGATCAGCAAAGAAAGTAAAGTTTATAGTTACAAGAATAACATACCACTTAACTTTGATAAGATAGCTCTTTTATTAGCTGTAGCAGCATTTCATAATTTGGAAAGATTATGTTGAGAAGACCACAGATAACTTGGCAATATCTTCCTTTTAATTTTTTTTAAGAGCCAGAGATGAAAGGAACTAAAAGGCTCTCTGGTACCACAGTTCTTTTGTGAGACCTAATAATCATATTTTATCTCAGGCAGAGAGCAAATAAATCATTGGAAGGGAATAGCAGTAGTATTAATGGTCTATTTATAGATAACATTTAGTTAGTTGAGATTTTTTATTAAATGGACACAGCATGGCAGTCTTGACCCACAATCTAATGTTTTCCTTGTCTGTGTTGAGAGAATTCATTTGATAACTGGTGGGCTAAGGTGGAAAAACGAAGTCTGTTTTAATCTCACTTTAACACAGCTTGTAATTGCTACTGCATTACTGAAGAAAAAAAAAGCTAAAAAGCTCATTCATAATATAACACGAATACCCTTCCCTTGTTAGATTCAAGGCATTCAAGAATGTCTTCAAATATAGAAAAAATTACGGTAAGTTTTTATATATTTAAATAAAAGGGTTTGACTTTCTCAAAAAAACCCACTTCCCCACCCAGCTTTATGGAAAAGGGGATACGTTTGTGAATTGTCAACTGTGTAGGATATTAGTAAATGTTAAGGATTAGCATTTTTCTTTTTTTCCTTCTTTTGAAATATAAAAGTTTTTTTCCCTTCTGTACAGTAAGGTTTTTTTTTTAACTAGGTAGTGGGGTTGATTATTTGTGATCTATTTTGAAATATTTTGTCCTATAGACATGCACTCCTCAGCAAAGTTAATAGTATGGCCAGCCCAAATCATTGACCACACTGGCATATCTTCTGCACAATAAAAGTCAAAGATAACATTAAAACGCAAGAACAAACAAAATCGAGACATTCTATGCAGATATGTCTTTATTTGAAGAAGCAGAAGTATGTTTTTTGAATTCATCTGGAAAGTAAAGGAATATGTTGTCATTTCTTGGCACACATATTGAAGCAATATATAAATAAATAATCCCAGGATGTTCTGAATGTTTACTTCTTTTTCTAAACAATATCAAAACACCACAGTCAATCAGATGAATTTTTTTTAAATGTTATAATTAGTGATAAATACTGTGGTGAGGGTTGGGCAATAAATTCCATTTATCTTTAATTAAGCTTAACCTCTATAAGAAAACAAAATGATAGAATGTTGTTACTTTATAAAAGTTCACATTTCACAATTATTATTTTTCATTAGAAGTAATAAAAGAATGAAAAAGTATATTTTAATGGGAAGAATGAGCTGCTTAGTTTTGCATAATTTTTAAGATCTGGTTTTTATTTTTGAGAAAGCTAATTTTACTTGTCTCACATTTATTTTGAATCATTCATTACGGGACCGCCTGTTGCCACCATCAGCCTCCCGCCGGCCAGTGCATTCCCACAGGGCGGGCCTCCTTGGGGTTCCGTTGCCTGG
>JAEANM010006659.1:1335-16646 GCA_017656035.1 Myanophis thanlyinensis | reverse complement strand
AGCTGGCCTTTCTCTCTCTCTCTCTCTCTCTCTCTGCAAGGGCCAGAGGTGGCCGGCAGCATCGCACACTTCCCAGAGCCCGCCAAGTGCCGGAGGGCGCAGCCGCTTCGGCCGGGTCCCAGGGCAGTGCCAGAAATTCAACCCCGAGGTGTGGAAATGGGCTCCTTGGAGAGCAACCACCCCCTTCCTTTCTGGCAAGTGATCTAGCCAAGGCGAGTGGATCCCTTCGAAACATGCCCAGGAGAGACGAGGGTGCGTCTGATGTGCAGATCATGAATATCCCCACATTGTCCCACCCGAGGCGGCTTCTCAGCCCTGTGTCCTGAGGCGAATGGGAAGTCTGAATTCCTCCGGGAGCCTCTGAAGGAAGGATCGGATGGCAGATTCCTTCTGCTTCAGCCATTCTGGGATGGAGCGACCTATATTCCTTCACGCTTCTGCTCTTGGACGAATAGCCTGACATTCTTCCGCACAATTTGCCGATACAACTGAGAAGCCGTTGCTCCGCTGAGGATTGCGAACTGCCAGTCCTGAGGCTGCAAAGTGGACCCACATCGTGTTACTCCCCTCACTTTCCACAGCTGAGCTGAGACTCTTCTGCTGGACGGTGGTGTTGCGTTTCCTTGCATTTCTCATTAGTCCCGTGCAGTCCTGCTTTCCTCCGTCACAAGCAGCCGACCGGATCGGCCAGGTGCTCCTTGGGAAGTCTTAAGATGCAGCGAAAGCCCCTCTGGACAGCAGCGTTCTCTTCCTTGGCATTGTCCCCGGTAGACCCTGCTCCTTCCGTGCCTTCCATGAGGGGGTCCTACGAGTCAGGCCTCTGGGCCCTGCAAGAGAGCCCCCAGACCACTCCCCACTGTCCAAGTGGGTCTTTGCAGGGTGAAGCGGTGCTGGGGACAGGAACTCTGGGTGGCATTTTCTCCCTCTGCACCTGCCCACCCCTGGATCGTTGCAGGACCCAGTCTTGACCTCAGCGTGCTCAACACCGATTCGGCTCCACCAATCTGTCCCCCACAGGAGACTCTCTATGGCAAGCGAGGCACACGGCTTTTTATACCGGGCGAGCCTCCACCACGACACCTGATTGGCCCCTCACTGACTGACCCAGTTAAGAGAAGTGATTATCCGAGGGCTCTGCGTCCCTTTTTCCAATAAAGGCAGCCAACGTTGGCCTAATGAGTTCAATAAATGTATGTCACGGTACATTATCTATTAATAGGCCTTAGATGATCTTCAGGTTGTGTTATCGGCCAGAGGGCTTCGGGACAGCCCTGCAGAATCCTGAAGGTTTCTTTCAGGCTGGCCTTTGGAGGGGAAGAACCCCGAGAGTGGCCACCCTGCAGCCGAGCGGAGGAGGGGAAGGAGACGCATCTGGTCAAAGCAGTTGGCCGAGAATCAAAGAAAGGAGCAGGTGGGGCAGCAGCCAGAGGCAAGAGACGTACAGGTAAGTTAAGGGAGTACTGAACAAAGGGACTTGTTCCCGGTTGTCCACAAGAGCCATTGTTGCAGAACACCCCCCCCCCCCCATGGTCTCATGTGACCGAAACGTGAGAGATTAGTAGGCCAACCCAGACTTGCAGCCTAGGGGGACACTTCAACTCCCCCCAATTGCCTGTCTGCTCCCCATCTCTGCCCTTCTGGGCCTCCGCACTCCCTCCACAGTGCCTGCCTTCCTGGCCAAGCTGGCCATCTTTGGTGCCTACTGCTTAGGCGTGCCAGGGCATCGCTTTGTGCACCAGACTTTCTTCTACAGGTCACCCACAAGCATTTCCTGGGCATGGTGGCTGCCGGTGGGTCTTGGCCAGGCATGGCCAGCAATGGCAGCAAGGGATGGCATGGGACAATTGGGGTGGTGGTGGGGGGCAGCGGAGCTTCAGGGCCGACTGTGGCTGCTGGACAGGTGGGGAGGGGGAGATAGAGGAAGCAGCACAAAAATGGTAAGAGAATATATGTCTGAACTTGATGAATATAAATCACTGGGACCTGACGGATTACATCCCAGATTTATCTCAGAACCACTAGACCACATCTTTCAAAAATCCTGGAGCAACAGGGAACTACCAGCGGACTGGGAAAGAGCTGATCCCATCTCCCCCCCAAAAAAGGGAGGGGGAATCAGTCCCAGGAAACTACAGGCCAATCAGCCTAACATCAATACCTGGGAAGATACTGGAAAAGATAATAAAAAAAAAAAAACAGATCTGCCAACATCTAGAAACAAATAAAAGTTACAACTAGAAGACAACACAGGTTTGTTAAAAACAGATCATGCCAATCTTATTTCATTCTTTGACAAAATTAATAGACCAACGGAATGCTGTGGATATAGTATACTTAGACTTCAGTAAGGCATTTGATAAAGTAGCCCACAATCTTCTCTTTGGTAAACTAGAAAAATGTGGAATAGATAGGCTGATAAACCGTATTCAGTGAGTAGTACTTAATGATACAAGGTTCTGTCTTAGGCCAAGTACTCCGCATTATCTTAATAAATGACCTAGATGAGGGAATAGTAGGGGAACAAATCAAATTTGCAGATGACACTAAGCTGGTGGGAACAGCCAACACCCTAGAAGACAAGCTTAGGATCCAAAAAGATTTTGATAGACTTGAAAAATGGGCCCTAGCCAACAAAATGAAATTTAATGTGGAGAAAAGCAAGGATTTACACCCAGGCAAGAAAAACAAAGCTGCAAGTAAATATTAGGTGAAGCCTGGCTCAAAAACATCGACTGTGAAAGAGAGACCCTGGAGTCTTAGTGGACGGCCACTTAAACATGAGCCAGCCATGTGCAGCAGCAGCCCAAAAAGCTAATACAATCCTTGGTTGTATAGAGAGAGACCTAGAATCAAAATCACATGAAGGGGCGTTGCTTAGCAGGGGGGCAAAAAAAAAAATCACATGAATTCCCCAGGCTTTGCTTAGCAGGGGAAGTCGATACACCGTCATCTTCCAAAAAGCTCTGAGCAGCATTTCTCCACAGCAAAAGAGAAGCCAGCAACAAGAGGCTCCCCAGGCTGATGGGGGTTTCTAAGAAGGGAGACGCCTCCCGAGGGGAACGAGGTCTGCCCAAACAGCCAATGTGGGCGAACAAGAAGGCTGGTGAAGATCTGAAAGCCGAACACAGCCGGACAGAAGGACAGAGGCTGCGCCAGGAGTGTCGGAGCTGAGAAAGGGTTCGTGAGGGATGCTCAAAGGGAAACAAGGGTCTTCGTGTACGGACTCAACATCAACAGCTGCAAGTCAGCTGCTCAAGGAAGAAAGCAAAATGGCCACCTGTGATCAAGAGAAGGCATGCCACTCGGGTCCTGCGTAGCTTTCCCACAACCGCACACACTTTTTCTATTGGGCAGGATTGATATTCTGAAGCTGATGGGAGGGGACGCTGCGCAAGACCTACTTACTGTATGTAGGATTTGTGTTCATGATCAAGCCTGGGTGACCAGCATCCCAGGGTCCTGAGGAAGCCAGCTGAGCCTACGCATCTCACTGATGGGAACTGCAGAAGCCTGGCCAATATGCCAGACTCCGGGAAGAAGCGTTCGCCTTCCTTCGCAGGAAGAGGAAAAGAGATACTGGGAAGATTCCAAGCAGGAAATAGAGAGGCTGAGTGGAGGTAACCTAAATGGTGGCATAAACTGGCATAGGAGAGCTATCTGCCCAACGGATACGGGGCAAAAGAAAATGGCATCAGACGCAGGCAAGTTCAGGGAGGGGATCGCTGTTTTGCAGCCCTGCCCTGCATTATCCGAGGACGAGGAGAACGCCAGGAGCCAACATTTGGCAGCTCCGAGAGTCCGGCAGGTCAGGGAGTCTCTATTGAGGGGAGGACAGGCGTGCTTCCGTCCAGCCTCCCAACTCAGCTGCCCATCCACCCTTCGAGCCAGCCAGTGGCTTCACAAAGGCTGCTTCCTCGTTGCCTCGGGCGGCCAGGCTGGCCCAGAACAGACATCATGACACAGGTTCTCCTGTTATGTCTAAACGGGGATCATTACTGTACTGAGTTCCAGGCAAGCTTGTGGGCATCCTGGCAGAGGAAGCAGGCCTCCAGCTATCCAGAGCAACTGGATGGAGAGAGACAACACGCAGGAGGGGGAAGAGGAAGAAGAGGTCCTGGAGTGGCCATCCAGGTTTACTAGAGGGCTCAACAATCGCCCAAGGCAGCAGGGGCAGACGGCCCTTCCCCAGCAGCCAAAGAAAGGAATGCAGCTGCCCAGGTTTTATGTCAAGGGTCTCTTGAAGCACCTCCCCCCACAAAAACCAGGCTGAATGCCATCAATGACCCAAGAGAAGCAGCATTAGATGGGGGAGGGTGTGACAAGGGGGAGAGGCTACTCATTCTTTCTCTTCCACCAGTTCACTCCTTTGTCCTTCGTTTATTTTTTAGTAAGGAGATGTCCATGGCTGCCCATCTTAAGTAATAACTCTGGCGGGATAACACAAACATAAGAAGACATTGTAAGAAGACAAAAAAAAACCAACTAAAAAGAATAGGGGTGAAACAGCCTGACTGCAGGTTGACAAAGCAGTGGGGCACAATAATATAGTTTCCCTTTATTTATTCAACCTACTGTACATATGGAATATTTACTAAGGGAAGCAGGATTAAAAGAAGATGAGCACTGGAGGAAAGACCCATAACCTGCTCTGTGCTGGTGACGATGCCACCCTGATGGACGGGCAAAGGATCTGCCAGTTCCAGGAATAAAAGCCAAGGGGCACTGTGAGAAAAATGGGATTAAAATAAAAGAAAGACCAAACTAATGACAACAGGCACAACAATCAACGCAGATAATCAAAAGTGTCATGTGGTTTCCACCTTCTAGGATTAAGCCTTAAAAATACCAACAGCCAAGAAATGTGCCACGGACCAGCCCAGCCATGAAGGTCTCAGAAAAGCTCTTCCGACATGACGAGGTGTCGATGCCTACGAAGGTCAGAATTCTGCAAGCCTTGTTACTTGAATGACACTGTAGAAGTAAAGCTTGATGCTTCTGAACGCTGTGTTGGAGAAGACCCCGGAGCAGACCGTAGACAGCCAAGACCACCAACCGATGGATCACTGAACAGATCAACACAGAGTTCTCACCCCAGGCACAAAGTAGCCTTCTTCATAACACACCTGTTGGGGAGAGTCAGCTCTCTGGGGGCGGGGGGGGGGGAAGAGGGGAGGGGAGGGAAGAACCAGCAGCCAGCCGGACGCACCACCGCAATCGCTCTCTAGGGTTGCCGAGAGCCCATGGGGACGGAATGACCTGTCGTCAATCTTGAGACTTCCTCAGCCCAATTTCCACAGACCTGCAGCTGGCTTTCTGCTCTTCCTCCCTCCCTCCCTGGCAGTCTCTTCCCACGTTCCCCCGGTTCTCTGAGGTTCAGGGCTCCCAAGCAATTTCCAAACTTTCACTCGAAGACACGACTGTGTGGAGCTGGCGACTCTGTTCTCTTCCACCTCCACCTCGACTTGACTTGGATGTGACCTGCAGATGACCAGTTTGGGCCTTTTCCACAAGCAGCCTCCGGCCACGTCTTTGCTACGAGAATTCAGCTCTTCCGCCTTCCGCTGACGACACTGTCAATCTGATTCTGTGGGATCCATCTGAAGAGGTCCAGGCGGGCGGCAGCAGAGGCCATCGGGCTGCGCGGAGACTGTGCCAGCAACCGAGAAGTCACTGAACTGGCATGAACCACAAAGCTTCCTGCTGCTTTACTTCTGTTTCCTAGGGCCCAACTACGTTTTCTTCCTTATATTTCCAAATCTGACACTCCAGCTGCCAACCGTAAGCGGTAGCGTATCTTGCTTGCCAGTTCTATAGATTTTAAAAAAAAACCTGCTATGGCCATCCATCTCACATAGCAATCTTAGGCAGCTCAGCACAACCAAGACGAAACAGTTATTTAACTGGGGAAACAATCCAGGAAGACTCGCTAAACCATCTCTCTGCAGCTGGAAAGGAGCCTCTCTCAGCCTCTCCCTGGAATGATGGAAGAGCATAGGGGCCGGCCACAGGACCAGGGAGGTGGCAAGGATAGGCTCCATAGCAAGGCAGCAGGAAGACCATCCGCCCCAGCCCTGGGAATCTGCCCTGCCCTCCGCACGCCAGAAGAAACAAGTCCCCACTTTTTACGAAGGGACAACTGAGGAAGCTTTGGCTCAGCTGAACTTGCTGGGCGGTGAGAGGCAGCCCAGCACTCTGTCCACAAAACATGGCATCCCAGGACCAGAGAAAACTGGTACTTCTTCCCTCAGAAAAATCTTTCCTCAAAGGAGATAACAAACAGAAATCCGACTCATAATCTCTCATGCAAACCATCCAGAAAATGCAGATTTACACTTGGTTGGCTGCATCTCTTTTTCTGATGAGTCAGTATAGCTAAGGAGGGGTGTGTATATCCTCCCCCCCCCCACCCTCATGCTGGCATCACCAGAAAGAGCTCATCACTCAGCAGCAGTCTAAACAAGCCAGCATTTTTTAGTCACATTTCAGTCTGTGCACCAGCCCCAAAGGAAAAGGGGGGAGGGGGGGTGTCAGCCGGAGGGATCCTTGCTGGTCACACCCGGCTGGAGTCTGCTGGGGAGCAGGGTGGTGACCATTCCCATCCTGGCTGCCAACAAGGGAAGCCCCTCAACCTCCGGGAAACAGCCCCTCGGAGAAAGCACTTTGGGGCACTTGGCCGAAGCCTGTCCCGGAGAGAGGCCCTCGCCTGCCATCGTTCTGCAGCAGGGCAGCTGGAGGCAGTCTCTCTTGAGCGGCTGGGCTGCCCTTGGGCTCAAAGAGCCCCACTCCACTGAGAAATGACACCCTCCTCCCCCCCAAAATGCCTGGATCATCAAAGGGAAGCGGCTGGTATTTGCTAGGCCCTTTCGGCCAAATAATTGCTCCCTTCAGAGAGTGCAGTTCTTACTGCATATTTGTGTGTGCAGGTGTAAAAATGCATACAAGAAGACACTGAGCCAGCCTGGCACAAAGGTGCAAGATTAGGCCTGGGGAGGCTGTGCTCCAGCCCCAGAAGCAACCGCTCACTGCAAGCAGAATAAGGCTGTCACCTTTCATCCTGCAGGACCCTCTCGGGCTGAGGACGATGTGACATGCGGAGCTAAAAGGACTTAATCCCGAGAGTTATTAACACCCAAGAGCAGTTTACAGATCTAATCCCTGACATTCAAGGCCCAGGGAACAGCTAGGTCGGCCACCGGCCAGACGTCTTCCTGTGACCTGCCTGCCGAGAGAAGCCCAGCCCGAGAGAAGCCCAGAACCCCAGCCAGAATCCAGACTAAGCCAGCCAGTCCCTGACCCTGGCTTGCCCCAGGACAAAGCCCACCTGCCGGGCCCACCTCTCCTGCTTCCCAGCAGAAGGGCAGCATCCGGGGAACAGGGGGCCACAGAGCAAATGCTGCCCCCAGAGGGAACAAGTGGGGAGGGGGCCGGGGGCCAGCTTGGCTTTGCCTTCAGCCCACGGACAGAGGGGGAGGAAGCTGCACCGCTTCTTCGTTCTGGGTGCAGCACATCACACCGAAGGAGGCTTCCCGCCAGCACGCAAAGGCCCGAGCCCCAGAAGGGAGGAGCAAGAGCGGAAGGACGGCTGTTCTCAGCTCCTTGGGCCCAATTTGGAGCATGGAAACGGGCCGCCCCGATTCTGCCCCAATCCTGCCAGAGAGGTCCTTGGAGGGGGGGTGTCAAGGCAGCCATTTCAGCCCCTGCCTCAGACGCACGGAGAGTGCCCCAGCTGCCGCCAGACGGCCCAACAGCCGGGCTGTTCAGAAGGGGGAGCTCTGGCTGGCTGGCTGGGAAGTTGCGTTTTTATTTCCCCATGAATGCAGACTGATGAATGACCCGAAGTGCCCTCCTGCTGGAACAAGGTAACAGGAACAATTTCTTTGGATCATTAAACTGAAGATGCTCAGCTTTAAATTTTCACGTTCCCTGCTCTACTACAGGAAGTGAACGTGTGTCGTCAGCCTGTTCTCCTGGCCTTGTTTAGCCTTTCCCCCTGGCTCGCAGCACAAAGACCAGCCAGGAGCCTGGAAAGACAGACAGGCGCAGGAGGGGGGGGAAGGGCACAGGGGGGGTTGCAAACAGGTGTGCATATGAGACACCACAAGGCCGCCCCCCCTCCCCCCCCCCAGACTGCAGGCCAATCCAAGACACCCGAAAGGCACCAGGGGCCCTGATGAGCCAAGTATATAAATATATAAATATAATAAATAAATAAATAAATAAGTGGGGGAGGAACCCCGGAAGAAACCCGAAGGCGTTTGTGGGCCCTCCATCCTCCGAAGTGGGCCGAGCTGCCCCCTTTCTCTCCTCCCAGCCTCAAGAGGGCCCCTCCCCAGAGGTGGCTGCAGCAGCGCTGGGGAGATCCAGGCCTCCTCCGCCACTCCTCCTTTATTATTGCTGCTTTGGGAGGTTGAGCCTTCCCACCACCTAAGGGGTCTGCGGTGGATCTATTCCTGGAAAGTCCTTGGCTGGCCTCCGAGCCAAGCAGAGGGGTCCCGGCCCAGGCGCCCCACACGCCACCCCGGCCTCAAAAAGGTGTAATAAGCGGAGATCAGCCAGTGAGGCTGAGCAGAACTCCCTCCCCTCCCCTCCCCTCCCCTCCCGGCAACGAGTGAGCCCTGGAGGTGGATCTCCCCCACCCCTCACCCCCCCAGGAGGAGGGTTAGGGGGAATCTAGGGCTGCTCCCAGCGGGGCACATCACCTCCTCCAGGAGCAAATGGGCCAGCAGCAGTTTTAACAGATCCCAACTTCCCAAATCAAAAAAGGGAAAGCATAATCAAGGATACGGGGCTGTGGGGGGGGAAGGGGGGGGTCTCTCAGTTTCCATTCTTTGCTTCCAGTCAAGATAGGATCCATTTTTTGAACAGAGTTTCATCATGCCAAGAAGCATCTACAAAACTTTTGGACCCCAAAAAAATTCCTTCTCTTACCTCCCAAAAGGAGTAACACCTTGGGGCAAGCAGACCCCACCAGAAGACGGGCCCCCTCCCAAGCCCCCATTCATCTGTCTACAACCTTTTACAATCTCCTCCTCCTCCTCCTCCTCCTGGCCAGATAAGGAAAGCTTTCACTGCAGCCCCTGCCTCCGCCAGGTGAGGAGGCACAGGTGAGCTGGGAGGATCCAAGGGCGTTCTGCCTCCAGTTTTTTGGGGGGAGGGGATTCCAGTTGCTGGTCCTCACCTTTAAAGCCCTATGTGCCCCTGGCCCAGCCTAAGCCCACTTGCCTGCCCTGCCATGGGCATGCCCCAGGTCCCCCAAACAGGGCCGGCACCACCACCTCACAGGCGCTTGGAATGGGGCCTTTTTCATGGCAGACCCTCCTGCCCCATGGAATATCTGGCCCCCTCCCCACCGTAAGTTTGGCAGGTCCCCAGCACTGGGAGATGATCAGATAGTAACCCATCGGAACAGATTTGGCAGGTTTTGTCATTTGTGATGGGTTCAGTTTTATAGTTTTTGTGCTGTTTTAGCTTTTGATTGGGAAACACCAGAAGAGAGACGGCTAGACCAATATTTTAAATAAATAAACAAAGCTTCGGGACGCGTGGGTTAAGTAAGGGGCGCATCCGCCATCTGCCCAGGTCCGCTGAAGCCCACCTCACTCCCCTGTCCTCCCCAGCCTCCTCCGCTTCGCCCTCAGCCCAGCCTCCCCCCACTCCTCAGAGTCGCCAGGCCTGCCAGCCTCCCCAGGCAAGAGAGCAGATCCCCGGGCTTCCTCCTCTGGTGGGTCAGCACAGCCTGGGGAAGGGGGGGGGGGTGGAGTCCCAGTCATCCGGGAGACTCCATGAACCCTGAGGAGGGAGGGAGGGGGCTTAGTTGCCCAACGCATGGAAGAGATTCGGAGGCTGCCAAGGCTGACTTGCCACTCACAGAGCCAAGAGGGAGAGATGCCACTGGACACCCCCAGGACTCTCCGTGAAATAGAGCGGTTACTGGAGGGGTGTCTTGGCTCAAGCCCCTCCAACCTGCTGGGCTTCAGCTCCCAGAGGAGGAGATGGCATGCACAGCTCCCGAAGCCGTCCATCAGGCCTTCCTTCCTTCCTCTGCCCCCTCCCAAGTGTCGGCCACAGAGGCTCTTCCCCATGGCCCTGCCAAAACGGGGCAAGCTGTCCAGAACCCCCCTTTACAGCCCCTCCCCAGATGTGGCAGTGGGTGTCTATTGGAAGAGGCTCCTGATTTAGAAGCGCCCATATATATTTTCCTAATGGGCGGGAGATGAAATACAGCTTTCCCAACAAAAGGAGCAGGCCTGGAAAGGCGCCCTTCCTCCGGAGCCCAAAGCTGAAGCCCACCCAAGGAATCAGCCACTCGCCTCCAAGGCTGCCTGGCAGCAAACAGGCCGTCCACAGCAGCCCCCACCCCATCCCACCCCACCCCCGGATGTGGGGAGAGGAGGCTCAGCTTTCAGCCAAGAAAGCAAACGCCAGAGAGGGCGGCAGAAGAGGGGCCCAGTGGGAGACCCCAACGGAGACGGAGCGGGGGGCTCAGACTCTCTTATCCATCTGCACACACCAGGCAGGTCCCTGTGTGGCAACACCAGTATTAGGATCTGCTCCTCTTTGACAGGGCTGAAGCCTAACCTAGGTCATCCCCTCCCTGAAAGGTGTGCCCTACCTGAGGCCCTTCTCCTTCCAGTCTGGGAGGCCGGATGCTGGAGAGGTGGATGGTCTTGTAGTCCCCAGAATTCAGCTTCACCACCATGGCATCTGCATTGAGCACCTGCACCACCTGGGAGAGGAAGGGGGCAGGGATTCAGCCGGGGCATCCGGGGCCACCCAAGCCCCCATCTCTCCGCCAGCCCTTTTCCCAGCACTGCCAAGAGGAGCCCCCCCTCCCCCTCTGGGGAGGGTCAGCCTGGCAGCAGCTCAGAAAGCTGAACCCCAGAGTGCCCCCTTCCCTTGGGAGCCCCCCACCAGGCGAAAGGAGCGGCCATGCTCACTCACTCACGGGGGGGGGGGGGGCCCTCCGGCTACAATCCCCCTCCCTCGCTACCCCAAGATGCCTCGGAGCCCCAGGCTCCACCAAGGGCAAACCCACAAAGACCGCCGGTGGGGAACGCAAGCTCTGTGGGCCCCCCCAGCAGCTGTGGCAGTGCTGGGCGCAGGGGAGCTCAAGGGCAGCAGAGCCCAGCCACCCACCGGCTCCTTCCCTGCCATAAAAGAAGCCTTTGGGGTCAGCCAGAAGAGGAGGGGGACGCCGGCCAGAGCCAAGTGCAGGACCCACTTCAAGGCTCCCCCAGACAGGCTGCCCTTGCGGAAGGACCTTGGCCAAAAATGGGCCACATCTGCACCTCTTCCCTGCCAAGCACCCTGCGCATCCCCCCCCTTCCCTGAGCTGCCCCATAGTTGCTTCTAGGCGGCCTGTGAGTCGCTGAGTGAGTGCAGCCAGAGGAATTCTGTGGACGAGATCCCCCCACCCGATGAAGAGGGGCCCCGGAGTGCAGGCAGACTTAATCAGCGCCCTTCTGAGCACACACACCAATCCCACACGCGGCCACCTCCTCCCGGTGGGGGGGGCACCATCTGCTGCCCCTGTCCCTTGCAATCAGGGTCGGGGTACGAGAGCCCATCTCTCCCAATCCTACGGGATTGATCCCACAAAGGAATCCCTTCGTGGCTCTCGCTACCTCAGCCCAGTCAGCGCTCAATGGATGGCAGAGCCACCACCAGCACTAGGTAGAGGGCCGGTCCTTCCTCCCCGGCTAAAGATGGTGCCCACATGCCCACCTCTGCCTTTGGGTGTCGCATGAGGTACGGGCAAGACTTCAGGCTCCATCCCCTTCCCTAAAAAACATCGAGTAAAAACTGGGTGAAGAGAGAGCTCGGGGGGGGGGGGGGCGCGGCGGCAAGTGTAAGGAGCTGCCTCAGACCCAAACCTGCCATTGTTTGGCCTAAATGCCCACTGCTGGGCCTTTCAGTTGCAGCTGACTGGCAGAAAGAAGGCGTCCCAGATGGACAGACGCTCATGGCCGTTTAGCAATGAGCAATTAGAAAGGGCCACAACAAGCCGCCTCCATCAACTGCCCATCACCGTCTCTCTACAGAAACTGATTTTACCAATTCGTTCATTCAATTCGCATGCTGTTCACCTCAAACATGTGACTCTGGCTGACACTGTGGGACCTACCTAGCTAAAAATATGCACCCATGGAATATATTTAACTCTCAGCTTCAACTTGTGTTTGGCTGAAGATCTGCTCTATTTCCAAAACTCCCCAGGGACCCTCTGACAACCCCCTGGGGCTGGAGGAGGAGGGGGGGCAGGCTCCCTCCAGACACAATTAGCCCCAACCAATTGTAGCCACCACCAGTGGCATTAAGCTTCCCCCCTTTTCCAGAAAGGTTATGGGGAAGGAGGGGGGAATCCAGCCTTATTAGAAAGTTGTGCACAAAGTGAAATGGCTCCCAATCGGCTGTCTGCACAGTGGAGCCCTTGATCACAGTGGGTAGCGGCTCTCTTTCAAGGGGGGGGGGGGGGGGGGCGCACACCCCACCCCCCCCCCCCCCCCTCTCACCCCTCCTTCCTGGTTACCCAGAGGCAGGAAATCCCAGTTGTCCAGCCAAATTCACTGGGAACAAAACTGCCCACTGCCACTTTTAATTACTTGGTCCATCAGCGAGAGTCCTTCTGAGGCTTCTTCCTCTGACTGTTGGGACAGCACCCCCACCCCCTTCCCCAAGGCCTCCCCTCCCGCCCCCCCTTGATTTCTCTCTGGGAAATCAATGCTCCTGTTTCTCAGGGCCAGATTCACCAAGAAGAGGCCAAGGCTTTCCTTCCCCACCTGGTGACAAGGACCTTCAGCCAGGGGCTGCCGGCCCACCAGAGCCAGCTGGGAAAGAAAGGGCTCCAGACGGAGAGGGGACCATGCCCCAGCCAGGGGCTCCTCTCTCTCCCCAACAGGGGCAGCCAGCTTCCTTCTACCTCCTCCCCCTCCCTCCCTCCCCCAGCAGGAGGGGGGGCGCTCCCAGGGGAAGAGGAGGAAGGGCTCCTGCAGAGCAGAGCAGGGAGGGAGGGGCTTTCCAGGAAGTCCAGCTGCCTCTTATGCTCTGACAGACACAATGGCGCCATCTGGTGACCGTTTCCAAGCTGACCTTAGGCTCCACAGCACCGGATCTTCCCCAAGGGACTGCAACACCCCCAGTGTGTGGGGCACAAGCCGAACCTACCCATACGTCTATCTAACAGGGATGGGCAAGCCAGGGGCGGCTTCTTCCCACAGAAGCAGCAGTTCTCGTCCCTGAGGGCGTCGTCCTGGGCTGCCTGGCCCCGCTGCTCTCTCAGGCAAAGAGCTTTGGGTTCAGGGGCGAGGCCAGTGAGCACCTGCGCAGGTGGGGGGGGGCCCTGCTTGCCGCCTTTGCACGTTTTCAGCCTTACTGCTAGAACAAGTTGCGGACCGGACTGGCCCTGCTATAGGACAGTCCCCGAAGCCCTCTCCTCCAGACCCCAAAGCGCACCCCACCTCCGGGCCCAGTTCCAGGGAGCAGCCCAGCCCAGCAGAAGGGATCAGCAGTCAGGCAGCCCAGGCGATCGATCGCACAGCCCGGGATCGGGAAGGCCACACCTACCTTGGCCTGAAATTGCTTCTCCTTCTGGTCCAGGTTGGCCATGGGAGCCACATAGTCCCTCCAGATCCTCAGCTTGTGTTCTTTGGCGTACCTGGACAGGCAGACAGGGATGGGGTAGGAGGCTTGACTGGGGAGCCGCTGCTGCCAGCCCCAGCCCCCCCCAGCCCCTCCCCCCCGACAAAGCTGTTTCGTGGTTCTCGCTAACCTGGCTGCTCCGACTGGCAAAGGCCTCCTCCCTCAAGGAAGAGCTAAGCATTTGTGCAGGTAGGCTCTACCCACATTTGGCACAAGGCCGAATGGGGGCTGTGGGAAGCGCACAGCACATCACCCAGGGTGTGCCAGTTCTCAGGAAGGGGAAACTGGTGGGAAGAGGCCAAAAAATGCCCGAGCCAAAGTGCCCGTCCTCCTCTTGTTGCACCTGGAGGTGCTGCCTGAACCCCCAGCAGCACCTGGAGTCCAAACTAGGTGCCACATAGTCACCCCCAGGTCAAAAACCTGTCTACAGCTGGCTGGAAGTGTTGCAGTAGACTCAAAGCTTTTCTAAGCCAAACCATTTGGCACACTTCCGTGAGAGACCCCAATGCATCGGCCAAAGCGGCAGAGCTACCACGGCAGGTCCAGTGCACTTAACCGCCTCCCCCTGAAATAGCTAGGCAGGTGGGAGGGAAGCCACGTCAGGCAAGTGGCAGCTTAAGACAGGGCCCAGTCACAACCCACATGCCTGGGGAGGAGGCCTTGGGGGAGGGCAGGCAGCCCAGAGGCTCCACTGCAGGGAGGGCAGGGCCTTCCTGCCTCCGATTTCAGCCCCAAAGCTGCTTTGCTGCGCTGGAGTTTTCTCAGAGGCCGCCCTTCTGGAAGAGCTCCCCCACCCCCCGGCAGGAGGGCCTGAATTACCGTTCTGCGGCCCGCAGCTTCTCTGCCCCCCGAGTGTAGACAGCCATGGACCAGTCAACACAGCGCGCAAAGCCTTCCTTCAGCAGCAGCTCTGTGATGTTTCCGTTCTGGGTGGGAAAGAAGACAGCCATCAGGGACATACGGCAACCAGGCAGCTCCACCTCCCCAGCTCCTCTTGGGCTGCCCCACACAGAATAGGGCTGTGCTGGTCCGAAGGAGGAGAAGGGAGAAGGGGCATTGAGGAGGGTGGCTGGTTCCGGGCCCAGAGGCAGCCTTGAGTGCAGTGGGCTTCTGGGTGTGAGTCCAGGAGTAGGTGGCTGCCACTGTGCGGCCCTTCCACACAGAGGGGCTGCCCATCGGAGCAACCACCACCCCCTCCCCTTTTTATCACAAGGACCCAAGAGAGCTTTGGATGCCATCTGTCAAGCGGTGCCACTTGAGGAGACCCGACTTCTCTGCCGTGGCCCCTGCCCGTTCGAGGAGGGAAGAGGCCCGGTCCTCCAGCCTTGGGGATAGCGCTGCAGGCCTGGTTTTTCCACCCCACCCCACCCTGCATCTGCCTGCCTTTTGTGGAATGTGGGGCTTTAACTGGCTTATGTGTGACCAGAGTCCTTCTGGGCTGGGTGGCCTCTTAAAATGACCAAGAAATAAACCATGTGCCCTGCCAACCTTTCTAGTCGCTCTTCTGCTGCCCAGCACCCCCCCTCCTCACCCGGGTCTCTTTCCTCAGCATGAAATCTTTGAGCCCCCCGAGGTTCAGCCTGCACTTTGCCCCTTCCTCTTCCCCGCTCTCAGAAGTCGCTCCCTTAACCACTTGGTGCACCAAGAACGCTAACGCAGAGCCCAGCCCCCCC